>PVJA010002736.1:0-102945 GCA_004027025.1 Myocastor coypus | reverse complement strand
CAGGCAGCTTACCCGCAGCGGACGCACAGGCTCGGCTACTGGCTGGGACTCGGTCGGGACTGGAACCGATCTGCCTGTTTACAGCCTCCCAAAAGCTGGGATTACAGGAGCATGACATCATGCCTAGTCTCAGTTGCGATCTCAGCACACCCGAGGGGTGGGGCTGGCATGGATGACCTGGCCCCAGCCCCTGCACCTGCTTGCAGGCACTTTAGTATGCAGAGCTATTTGGCCAGCGCATCATCATTATTTCAAGGAAGCCCTTTTGCTGAGTACAAAGCCTTCAAGTAGTTCATTTCCTGTGCAAAATTTTATACTTACTGCTTAATTGACACAAGGCCCTATCGTCTGCACTTAAGTAGCAACATTAAATGGCAAATTTTTCAGTTAAGTAGAACAACGAAGCTCATAAAGCCTATTTTCTTGAACTTACCACTCTTACTTTAAAGTAGCTTCTTGTCTTTGGAACCAAGGGTTTTATTCTTAGATTTTTAAATGTCCATTTATTCATTTAAAATTGAAAGCATAATTTTTTCTTAATCTAGACTTCCTAAGAAGTTTATGGATATTAGTGGACCGATTTATCTTATCTGCTTTGTCATTGGAAATAGCTATCAAATTTAATGTTTTTTGACTTTATGTTTCGTAAACACTGATACACTTTGCCAAACTACTTACCAAACTATTCTAGCCTAATTGCAAAATCCAATGGATACTTGTTTATACAAACTTACTTTCTTTCTTTCTATTTTAAGGTAATTTGCCTCCCTCTCTCTCCCCCCATCCCTCTCCCTTTCCTCCCTCTCTCTCTCCCCCCCTCCCGTCCCCCTCCCTCCCTCTCTCCCTCCTTCCTCCCTTCCTCCTTCCTTTCCTATCTTTCCTGTCTTGGCTTTTCTTTGTACATAACAATTAACTAGCATACAAATGACCTTTACTCCCATGACCAACTGGAATCACACATCCAGCTACCTATGGAGTATTTACACCTGGATGCCCCAAAAGCCTCCAACCTGAAGATATTAAAAATGAGCGACTTCTTTCGTTCAGCTCTTCTTCAGTTTGGTTGTTGACGCCATGCGATGACTTGGCCTCAAGCCACTCACTACTCAACATAAAACCTTGTCTGTATGGCTTCTTTTTCAAGCCAGCATCACTCTTCTCGACACTATCACGGGGAGCCCTGAAGCTGGTCCCTTATACCCATTCTCGGTCTCTCTACCCCTTCACACTATCATCATAGTAGTTCTTCTTCTTTTTTTTTTTTCATAGTAGTTCTTCTTAAGCACAACTAAAATTAGTTTACAGTCTCCCAAAGCCACTTTGTCTGTGAAATTGAGTCTAACCTCTATAAAATGTTCTGTGAGACTCATCAAGGTTCTTACTTCCCTAACTTAAATCTCTGATCTTTCCTTTTCCTTGCCTCAAATATACTCTATTCTCTCCAAGAACTGCTTCCAGTTAGGAAGCGGTGCAATCAGCAGACTAGTCGAGGGGGTATACCCTACAAGGGAGCCTAGCCCATGGGCCAAAGAAAAATATCACTGCAAATCTTCAAATTTTCTAAAAGAAGCCTTTCTATACATTATTTTGAGCAATATCTCAATTTTTAAGACTTGCATGAAGTTATAAAAAGTTCATAAAACACTATACCAATAAAATTAAATCTGTATTATAGGTACAATTCAACCTTGGGACTGAGAGTTTATGAGTTCTAACATGTAATGTCAAATTCCAATGTGTAATAAAGTGTCTTGCACACAGTGGAACTCAGTAGAGAATATTTTAACATGTGCAGAAGAAAACAAATGTTATTGATAATTAAGTTTAAAAGGTGATTGAAGGGCTGGTGAGATAGTTTAGCAAACTAACTTCCTGCTTTGGTAAGTGCAGGGACCAAGGTTCCATCCCCAGTCCCACATGCCACGCCACTCCCACCCCTGGAGTGCACTGAGTTTGTGACCAAGTCCTGGTGTGGTGGCACGTACCTATAATCCCAGTGCTGGGGAGGCTGAAAACAGGAGGATTACCACAAGTCTGAGCTACCTAGTGAGACCCTATAACAAATACATAAACTATTTTTTTAAAAGGTAACTGAAAAAAAAAACACTTGAAAATGGGAATATTAAAAATAAGAAGCCTCAGACAGCAATTTTTTAAGTCTTCTACATTTTTCCTTCTGCCTGCAAACAGTGGCTGAAAGCGAGATTGACAGCTACACTTCCTTCCCTATTTTGCTGCCTCTGCTTCCTCTTCCTAATTTCACAGCTTAGATAGAAAATAACATCAATAGCATCCCTGTCACTGTAACTGACCCCCTTTAGTTATTTGTGATTCTATGAATGTGAACACACGGCAAGTTTCAAGGTGTTAAATCAGCATGCAAAGTGTCCACACAAATGCTCTTGTGATTGGGTTATAAATTACATGAATTACTCAAGGGAAAAGCGCTGTAGAAATGTAAAATAATAATGATGATGGAATATCCATTATTAACCATATAAAAAGAAAATAAAATACCCTGTGTATACTTAGCTCATAAGCAAATTCTTTCAGTAAAGTCAATTAAATAGCAAATCAAACAAGCTTATGTGCCGGAAATGGACAGCTGGATTTATGCCACTCTTGCAAGAGCACCATTGCAAGCCATATGGTTCTTGCTCATTAATGTAATTTTTAAAGAAGCTCTCACTTGAGAGTAATCCTGATAAATAAACAAAACTTATTATATCACTGCCCCTCCTCCACATCTTAAATAGTCTTAGGGAATTTACTTCCATGAGAGTTTATTCCCAGCAAAAGCGCCAAATTCAATTTGACAAATACACCTTTTCACTCGGGAGATGTAGTGATTGGGTTTCTCTTTAGAACATTAAGGCTAGCCATAGCTCATGAAACCAATAGTGGTGCAGCAAGAGTAATTCTAGACCTTTCGGGGACTATATTTTAGTATCTATGTTGGAGCATTTGGTGCAGTAGTTGGATAAAATTCCACTACACAAACCATTTGAATTTAAGGTTTATGGATTTTTGTCTTTAATTTTTGGGCAACAAACCTTAAATAAAAAGTGTTCCATACTTTGTTCAGAAAAAGGCACTCATCTTTAAAAGGGTTTTAACCATAGAAAAAAGTGATTTTAAAGCTATTTAGATTTCACATGTGAAGAGAGGAATAGCTGGGATACTGGTTATGCCAAGTTCTACAGCAGTTAGAAATTTCCTATAGCTCTTATTTGAAGAAATGTTTATCTTTTCTTCTTAGTCTATTATTACAAGTGCACCTTAATAAGAGAAGTTGACATTATGGTGATGACAAAATTATGAAGATAAAACAAAAGTACATTTCATCACGTTGTACTTGTTGAATACAGAAGTGACATGTGTATATTTAAGTTTATCCTAAAATTTTTGAATATTCAGAAGGGAATTTCTACCGGTTTAGTAGTGGCAATAGATCCAACCATATACCAATCATGCACCTGGAAATTCGTCTGAGAAAGTGTATTTCCTATGAATAGCCCCTAGAGAGTGTACCACACTGAGATATGGGGAGCTGGTAAAAGGGGGTGGGGGAGGAGAAGGGGGAGGGCCCACAGGAAGAGGGAGAGAAGAAAACTGTCAGTAAGTTACAATCAGACAAGAGCTCAGACCCAGCTGGAATGATTTTTACACATGAAGGACAGGGTTACTGTGGAAGGTAACTGAGAGCACAGGTGGGACTGTGAGCAGGGACGTAGCCCTTGAAGCAAGCAGTGAGCTTGGCTCTATCAGTGAAGTTGGAAGTTACTTTACTTGGATCCTCCATGTATAGTTTTGATAAGGACTAACCCGGCAAGCTCCCGAAAAGGGCTATGTACGCTAAAACACGAGTTGATGCTTACCGTCTTTTCCTCACATACAGATGCTTCATGTCTCTGTAAGATGCAACAGAGCAGGGAGGTGGGGGTTAGAGGGAAGGAAAGAGGAAAAGAAAGAAGAGGAAATGGGAAGGAGGACTAAAGAAAAGGAAAGTAGATGATAAGGCACCAAGGGAGAGAAAGGTGAAATTAAAACATTGAAAAAGAAACAGTGATCAAGAAAATCTTCGCAAACTTCCAACAGCTCCCAGAGTGCCCTCACCTCGCCGTCCCTTCAGTGCTGGTGCTGCAGGCCGAGTTCAGCTGCAGACCTGCGCGCTGGTCCTCCCTGCTTGGGGAGAAGAGACAGCCTCGTAATTAGCCTACGCTCCTGAGCTTCTTCAGCTTTGGCCAGAGACCTCTCTCCATTGCTTTTCTTCCAGGACAGATCTCTCTCAGGCCTCTGTGCCTTGCCTCCTCCAGCCGTGCGGCTAGCACCTCGCTGGGATCCCTGGAGCCTGGATGCCACTCTTGCTTCCCCTTTTCCTCCTGTCCCAGTCTCAGAGAAGCACTCTCTGTCCAGGCCGCCAACTGGACAAAGACCCAGACCTGTCCACATCCGCGTGTGCAGCGCACACCCCTGGGTGTGGGAAGGGCCTGGCAAGTGGTCACTGTGGGTCTGTGCGGCCTCCTATTTCCCCTGGGTCCTGCCACGTCCAGTCCAGATGCTGCTTCACGGCACAGCCCTGAGCTGCACTTTGCTAGGTGCTCGGATTCAACTTCCTTTGCGTAGCTAGTGCTGCCAGATCTCGCTCCCACTGCCCCAGGGGCACAGACCTCCCAGAGCGCAGATTCTGTCCCCACTTGCACTGACACACTTACTTTCAAGTTGCTCTGAGGCTACAAGCATCTTCTCTGAGCCTGCTGTCCAGTTTTAAGCTACTCAGAAGCCCTAGTTTGCAAATTTCTTGCTCTCGGTGCTCCACTTCCCCATAGAGAGGGCAATGCTTGGAAGCCTATATACTTCCGGTGGAGCACCATGAAAGCGCTTCTTCCCTCCTTTCAGCCATCCCCACGATGGCATGTGCACCGCGCTTGGCTGGACAGAAGGAAGGGATGCTGTGTTGCAGATCCTGTTTCCCTCCTACAATTCCATCACCCGGGATTTTGGCCAGCGAATTTCTCCTTCCTTAAAATTCTCCAAATCTGGCTCTCTTGGTCACTTGAAATCAGTCCACTCAACCTTCCTGTGGGACAGGCATCAGATGCCCCTCACACTGGAGGCTCGTAGTCAAGATGCTTCACCTTTATTCACATTTTAACAAAAAAAAAAAAAAATGCTATGTGTGCAAAGCAGTGAGGTGTAGTCCATTAATTTTTGTGGAAATCTTCTATTTGTAGATTTTATACATGGAATCAGCAAGCTTTACATGGATTTTATACTTGTCTAAGGGCTATAAGCATATGGAATTTTATCTCACTTGTATTTGAGCATGATTAATATTGTGTTAAAACAAAATTAAGTCAAGATAAAGAATTTTTAAATGTTTGCTTAGGGAAGCACAGGGGCCAGGAAGGCCCCACTCTCGCTGAGCCAGCGATGGAGACCGGGCATGGTGGCGCATGCCTGTACTCCTGGCACTTGGGAGGTACAAGCAGGAGGATCACTATGAGTCAGTGGTGAGACACTGTACCAAAAAAAAGGAAAGAAAGAAAGAAAGAAAAGACAAAATAGGTAAAGAATTTTGTAAGAATTAGTGTAGAGATGTTAAAAGGAATACAAATACTAAATAAACTTTAAAATTGAGTCATACCAAATAATCAAATCCTCTTTTCTAATTGCAAAAATAGATGGCTTAGGGTTTTTTGTTTGTTTGTTTGTTTTATTTT
This sequence comes from Myocastor coypus, assembly GCA_004027025.1. Taxonomy (NCBI): domain Eukaryota; kingdom Metazoa; phylum Chordata; class Mammalia; order Rodentia; family Myocastoridae; genus Myocastor; species Myocastor coypus. Next base: position 97,222 of record PVJA010002736.1, on the reverse strand, counting down.
GTTTTGTTTTGTTTTTGCGGCTGACGCAGTCCAGGCAGGGCTGGCACAAACTGTGGTGCCAGGAATCGAACTGTGGTCCCTAATCTTTGCCTAAGCTTACATAAGCAGGTATTTTAGACCATCAAGCTATCTCACCGGCCCCCTAAAAATAGATTTCTTTTTAAATATATTTTGTACAGCGTCTCACTATGCAGTTCCAGCTGGTATTGATCCTCCCATATTCAGCCTCCCCAGTGCTGAGATTGTAGGTATGTGCCACCACACCAGGCCTTGGTAGCTGGCTCAGAGCTCACACGGGCATGGCTGGCACTATATGCAGTACCTGAGATTGAATCCCACTCCCTACACTTGCCTAAGCCGGTGCCTGGTCCACTGAGCTATTTCACCAGCCCCTGACTAAAAATAAATTCAGCCCTAAAGGACTAAATCAGAATGGACGATTACTCTTGTGACCTTACGTATTTTAGATTTCAATTAATAAAACACTCAGACACTATCAGATTTTCCGAATGCAACCTTCCTGGCTATTTACTTTCTTTTTTTCTTTCTTTTTTTTTATACCGGGATTCAAACTCATGACCTTGCAATTGCCAGGCAGGCACTTATTCCATGGAGCTATCTCCCTAGCCCCATGGCTATTTACTTTCATGCTACTAAAATTCATTAAACTGAGTCACACAAAACAGCTTATATTCACTTGACAAATGTGCAACCTATGAAGTTTGCCTTTTGGATGTAACTGAGACACGTATCTCACCAGCATTCTCTGAGCACTGGAAGTGTAATTTGGCTCAACATAGCCTTCAGTCTCATGCATATGCATGGGTGTGTGTGTGTGTGTGTGGATAGCTGCTACTCTTAAACTCACTGGTCAATATTCTTTCTATTGCATGTTAAACAATGCTGCTTGTTAGATAAAAGCAGAGAAGAAAGCAAAGACTTCTCCTTGTTCATCCTTCTCCAGGCTCCAGCTTGGACTTTTAGACAGGAGCCTGTCACCTAGTTCACAGTCAGTGTGATCTGGCTAAGCCTCCAGTCCATGAGGAACGGGGTTCCTAGTCCTTGAAAAACAAGGAGTCCTACTTGTGTGGGGGTTTGATAATTTATGAAGTTTAAGAGAGAGATGCAGGCATCTCAGTTCTTAGTACTCGGAGTGGTAAAAGATGTCCGGGAAGATCTGAGGATTTATACTCAATTTCCAACTGGCAAATAAATATGTCATGTGGAGTTGGCTGGATGACATGAAAAGATATACAGATTCAAGCTATAAAGCTGAACATTTTAGTTACTCGACTGTTGAAAGAGTGGCAAAAGGGAGGACCCTAGGGCCTACAAGTATATTTAATTTGGCTGAAACAGGTTTAAAATTTGAGATCTAAAATTCTTTACACAGAGCACTCAAAACTCCCCACTTCCTATTTGTCTTACCACAGATCCACTCCACTCATTTATGCTACCTACCCCATACCTGGAGGCATTTGCTTTGTTATCCCTGGATAGCCTTTATATTTTTCCTCTGTCACAGTTTATGGGTCTTGCCAGTATTTGAAATAGTTTCTATGCCTAACAATCCTCTTTACTATTTCAGATTGGTATAACGTTCCACGCGCATTAAGTCCTTGGGGGATTTTATGGGAAAGGTCAGCAGTAAGAGCCGATTATTGCTCATTATTATTAAGACTCTTTTGTTGCACACAATCCCTTCATACAGTTGGGGAACACTCCTCAAGGGATGAGTTTATCTCTGTGTACTTTTGCTATAAAAGCGGTATTCATTTGCAGACTGTGCTGCCTTTCGATTCCTCCCCAGTCAAAGAAAACCTCTTTATGGTTAATGCATTTAAATTATTACTTTAAAATCTATCCCCTGTGATGTGTGGTGGCTTCATATCTACCTATTACCTCTGAATTTACCATGTTTGCCCAAACAGACACCTCCAGGCTTATATATTTCCTAAATTTATACTCATTTCTAGGCACTAATTCTTGGTCTTGAAGACAAAATTTTACATGCATGTGTTTTCTTAACGATAGGATGATGTCTGTTATTTTAGCACATGTTTGCATATCTGTTTGCATCCCTTGTGTGCAGTTGGTACACGCACATATCCCATTTTAATTTTTAATTGTTTCATTCTCTTCCCTCTCTTCCCTATCCCCCATCTTTTATTTCCTTCCCACTCAAGAATAATCAAGCTCCCTACTTTCTAATACCTTTCTTTTATTTTGCTCTTTATTTATAATTTGAGTTTTGCATATAAAGGAACCCATACCATATTTAAGCTCATGTGTCTAATTATTTCACTTAAAAGTAGATTCAAGATGCATCCATTTTCCTCTGAAGTTCTCAAATTTATCTTTCTTTATAACGGAGTAATATAATGATGACTGCTTTTAAATCATCCCAAATTGCTGTACTCTACCACACACTCCCCTCTCCTTTACTTGGAATCAAATATGAGCTAATGCATGCTGCATTGTTTTACTTTTAATACAATCAGCCTTGCTTTTAGTACAGGAACGATGTGGCTATGAAAAGTCACGGACTTTGAAATTTGAAAAAAAAAAAAAAGAATCAATGAAAGAAAATCGGAGAAAGGAAGAAACACACAATCTAAGCATGAAGTTGTTTCTGACCTCCCAACAGGCTCACATGGCAAACGGCAACCTTGAAGACTAACAGGAGGACCCATGACTTAGGAATAGAAATATGCTTAAATGTGAAAAGGATAGACATGATACAAGTTAGACTTAGAAAAATATGGTGTCTACTCGATTGCACAGGCTCTGAGGATAGGAAGCCAGATCCATGAATAAGGAGGAACCAGCCTTCGAATTGGCCAAGTTTCGCATGTTAGTTATAATACAGAAATCTATGAAAAGTGGTACATTATCAAGTCAACATTAGCAAGGAGAAAAGAGTAGAAACTATAAAATAAAACCGTAACTTTGGTTTGCCAATCAAACAGTTGCTAAGCCAGGAAGACCATCAGTTGATTCCCAAGCTTTTTAAAGAGAGACAGACATGTAGACTGGCTTACTTATGACAGACCATTTGAGCAAGGAGTGTTTACCCTATAAGTAATTGGGAAGAAACCAGCTACCATGCTGATAAATCATTAGAGGGCGTGGGCTGATGTGTCTGATGGAAAAGCTGAGGGCAAGAGACCTACTTGACTTCTCATTTTTCTCTCTAATAGTTCCCCTCCTCCACAGGATGCTCAGGAGAAACAACATGGTATAACAGGACCTCCAGGACAGAACAGGAGAGGAGAAAAGTCGTGAAGGAGTGTAGCAGATTCTGGGCACACTTGTCATGAAACTTTATCTCTACATGGTTTCATTTGAAACAAAGGCTAAAGATACTAAGGAAGGGACAGAAAATTCCATTAGCTTCAAGGACCAGAAGAAATTAACTGTTACTGAGCTTACTGTGCAAAAACAGGACATTTCCTTAGTTGGAGGAAAGATAGGAAACCATCATATTACAGGAGCCCTTCCCAGAACCAGGCAGAGGTGGTTTTTCTGACAAAGACAACGAAGGGTGTGCTAAGATTAACCACAGATAAAAGAGCTTGACTGCTGCCAGGGGAGAGGCAATGATACCAAGAAACCAAGCCCAGCGCCGTGAAGCTGGATCCCAGCAAAAGAAAGCTGTGCTACAATCCTTGTTATGAAGCTCTTACTGAGTGAGAAAGAACAGTCATTTTCCTGGTTGAGGGGCCACCACATACAAAGAAAAGAAGTCCACACAAATGGAAAGGAACATCAAACTACTGAGACCAGAGGACAGACACTCAACATCCACTGTCACTATGGTGACAGCCTTCACCTTACACACAGGAATGGTAGCAGGACACTAAAGGAATCGAAAACCTGTGATGCACTAAGAAAACCAAACACAAACCTGGTGTGTCTCCTACCTAGACTGACTTGGTTGCCTGCATCAGTGACTCGACAGGGAGGAACTGTTTCTGACTGCAAGTAATAGTTTCTCATTTCCATCTGTTTTATGCTTGATGTTTTATACATCTAATAAAAAATTTTAAGAAATGTGTAGTGGTTGATACAGTGTGTCAACTTGGCTGAATGACTCAGCAGCCCAGTTCCCTGATGGTGAGAGCCCCACTCCGGGGTACAATTGGCTCTTCCCTGGAATGTGACCAGGGCCCGCCTAGGATATGATTGGATTTCTCCCTAGAGTGGGATCAAAGGTCCATCCTGGGGTATGATTGGTTCCACCCTAGGGTGCAATAAGACCATGTCAGAATGGCTGAGCACAAAAAGACTTTTTAAAGGGCTGAAGAAGAAGTCAACACTTCACTTTGTTGGAGAAGCTTCAGTCTTCACATTCAGACTGGACTTCATCGTCTGGCTCGCAGCACAGACTCTTCGGCCTCCAGCTTGGATCTTTTGCCATCTGTCGCGGACTCTTCACCTTCCATTATAGACACTTCAGTCTTCCATTGCAGACCCATCAGCCGACAGAGACTTACATGGAGTACTGCAGTGAAGTCCAGACCTCAGGATTGAATTCTTCAGTCCAGAGCATGCAGACGCCCTGTGCACACTTCCTCATCTGACTCTGTGGCTGATTATTGTAAGCCAATCTTATAATTCCTTATAGATTGTATATTTTGTGTTAATATCCATTCCTTATATCTCTTCTGTTCCTCTAAGAAAAACCCTGACCAATACAGGACGCAAGAGGGGGGCAGTAGTTAAGAAACGGTGAAAGCTATAAGTCACAGCAGGGTCAGAGATGATCCAGACATTAAACCTTTTTCGCTAGGCTTGTAAAATAACTGGTGAATGTATGTAAAGCAAAAGTAGGAAAGATATGTCAGGCAAGAAATTTTTGTGGTGATGAGCACTACTGCTAGCAAGAACCAAATGGAAACGTTCACCATAGAATGTGGAATTATGGAGCAGTATTTTGGCAGCTATTCTTAGTTTAAGAAGAAGTCACTGCACCTAAAAATAGAGGGATACAAACCATCCTCCCTGAAGTAGGAGGGGTGGTGATGAAAGAAATACAGAACACAGCATCGCACTGTTGGATAATGTCAAATGTTGTAAAATTTGTGTCACTGGAGTCACAAAAGGAATTGAAAAAGAATAAATACATGATATGCCAAAGGCAGAAATTATTTCAAAAAATTATGAAATGCTGTATTCAACCAAATACTCAAGGAACTTAGTGAATTCCAAGGATAAACTAATTGAAAATAAAATAAAACCAAATACATTGACGTATCATGGATGACAGTCAAACTATAATGAATCAATGGTAGACAACGCTGAAGGCAGCTGTAGTGGGTTTGTAATTCACCACACCCAGCTGAATTAAACTAGTGCAGTGCGCGGTGTGGCAGACCCACCTGAGGACTGCTGCCAGCAGCACAAAGGCAGAACGGGAGAAGCTGCCGGAACGCTGCTAGGGCTGCTGTCTGGAGAAGCTGTGGGAGCTGTTAGAGCCTGCTGGTTCCTTTGGGCTGTTCCGCTGGAGGACCTCATCATGCTGGCTTTCCCTGTGAACTTGGAGAAGCTTGGGTCCTTATCTTGAGCATCGCCTTCTGGCTTCACGGGGGAAGATGGTGCACTGCTCAGCCTCAAGAAGTTTTCACGTTGACTTTCCTGAAGGGAACTTGGCTTCACCCATCTCTGGGAGAGCTTGGGGCCTCACTGTTGCTGAAGATGGCTGTGGGACTTTTAGGGGAGCTCTGAGGCTTACCCGGAGTGTTCGTTCCTAGCTGCAATTCAGATCCCTCTGCCTGCTAGCACAGATCCTTCATCACACGGGCATAGCTCCCACGGCTGACCCTTGGGCCTTTCTAGCATAGATCCATGAAGCTGGCCTGCATGAGACTATTGTGGGCTCTAGGTGAGAGGCATTGCTATGAGCTCTAGGTCCCCAGCTGGATTCTTTAGTATTTAGTGTGTGGATAGCTTTCCTTCACTTGTAGTATGTGATTCTTGGGTGATTCGCTATAGAATCCTGCTATAAAATGTATCCTGTACTATGTTGTTTGCCTTGCAAAAATCCCAAACCATGACAGTAGCCAAGGAAGAAGCCATAGTACAAATAAAAGAGCAAAGACAATAAGTTGAGCACGTCACTTATCAGAAACTACATAAGGAAAGATATAACACAGTGCTATTTTTCAATTGCTGAAAAATATGCATTAATCCAGAAAATATCCCCCAAGAAAATTATCATTGAAGATGTTAAATCGCACTTGAGAAGGCTTCTCAGTCCTGTACCATGAGAAAAAGAAACGCAAAGTGAAAATCCCTGACACAAGGGTCTGTGGAGTGTTTGGGGCATAAACCTGTTGTTACTGCAGCAGAGCTCAGACTCCAGAGGCTTTAGAATCAAATAATATTCAAATAATATTTGCAGATGCAAACAAAATTTGCATATGTAAACAAAAGTCATAACTTTGTTGTGTATGCAAATATTATTTGAATTCAAGTGGGGGGTTATTAATATTTCAAGCAGGTGTAGCATACAACTAATTTTTTTTTTTAAAGTTTAAGTCCAGCCGGGCGTGGTGGCTCATGCCTGTAATCCCAGCACTTGGGAGGCTGAGACAGGAGGATCGTTGTGAGTTAGAGACCAGCCTGGGCTACAAAAGTGAGCTCAAAGCCAGCCTGAACTGCACAGTGAGACCCTGTCTCAAAAAAAAAAAAAAAAAAGTTTAAGTCCATAAACCAGAATAATTCTTGAACCAGACACAGGAATAGTCTTAAATTTGAGGAGATGCTGGGCTTATCTGTGAAGTCTACTTAATAGTGAAACTGATTTCAGTACAACAGTTGCACTATTTTCTCTACTACTGGTATTATCATTTAAATGTTTATTGTATTCTGGGAACTTGTAAAAGATTTCTCCATGTCTTGCATCTACACATCAAAGTTGATAAGGTTCTGAGCCTTACCAAAGGTTTAATTAAGTACCATATGGTCACACTTCAAAGTAGATTTTTAATGCTGCTATAAAATAGGTTACTACACACTTAGTGGAATAGAGTGACACCCTTCATTATCTTGCAGCTCAGAAGATCAAATGTTTAAAGGGTGGACAAGAGCTGCACTCCTGCTGGAGACAGACTTCATCTCCTTGCCTTTCCTAGCACCTGGAGTCTGCCTGCATCCCTGGCTTGCGGCTACCTTCTGTGGCTCCAGGGTACATCGCTGTAATCTATGTGTCCTTGCCCACTCTTTCATTTCTGTTAGACCCTACTTTTACTGCCTTCTCCTTCCAAGGCTGCTTGTAATCACAGTAGTCCCACCTGGATAATTGAAGATCATCTGTCTGCCCAGCCCAAGATACTGAATTTCATCACACGTAAAATGCCTATTACATAAGGTAATATATTTACAGGTTCTGAGCCTTAGAATATCATGGCTTTGATGTGGCTTATCTCTCAGGGCTTTGGGTACTGAAATGTAGGTCCGCAGTGTGGTGAAGTTAACAAGTGATGGAAACCTCAAGAGGTGGAACTGAGTATGAAAAAATTAGCTAAATGGTCGTGCCATGTTTGAACTGATTAAGTAGTTCTGATGGGACCCCAGTTACTTCTTATGAGAACATAGCTATAATAGAACAGAGTTGGCCCCTTCCCACTCTCTGGCTCTTCATCTCACCATGTTATGTGTTCTGCTCACAGGTGCTTCTGCTATGAGATCCTCTGCCATCATCAGTCACCATCAGGGTCCTTCCCAGACCCAGTGCAGTGTCATTTGCAATTTTAGCACAAACCTTTTTTTTTTAATGTTATATTGCCTTCAGTATATTTCATTATAATAACAGAATACAGACCAATATACCTTTAGAGGTGGCTGTTATTCACCCCACACAAAGCGAAGATTTAGGTTCTCCATCTTTAAGGAGCAAGATGAAAGAAAAGTAGTTAGACAGTGAAGGAATCTCTCAGAATAGGAAACTCCCAGAGGAAATGTATAATCTTCCAAGGAAGATATTGAGCTGGAAGGTATGGTAGGCAAGTGATGGAAGTGGCCAGGAACATACGTATACAGACAAAATCAGCATCACTTAAGGAAAGAGGAAAGAGACTGTGCTGGCTACCCTGTGTCAGGCCCAGTACATATGGCCTAGCTATCCATCATCCGATTTAACGTTCACAGTCAGTATTAAAGCTACAGTGCAGCTTGAACTCACAGAATGAATTTTTTTCCATGACTGTGATTTGAAACTGAATCGTACCAGAACAGAATCAAATGCAATGGTTAGATTCAATGCCAGGGAAATTTGATTCCAGTTTTCACAAGAGACCTGAGCTCTGTTGATATAAGTTAATAAAATGAGTAGTATCTGCCTCTAGCTCAAATTACAAAGCTTATCTTACATTATTTTTCAACTCAAAATATTACAGAAGACTTTTAAGAAGATATTTGTCAAACCAGAACACTAAGTAAATGAGCAGAATGGATAAATATAATGAAGGGTATAATGAAGAATGTAGCATAATTAATGTAAAAACTCTTACAGAAGATCCAATGTTGCTTTCACATGAATGACTGTATCATATGTATCACAACTCCAAACAATAATTATACAAACAATAAGGGTTTCAGATGTCAGTTATTGTTTAGAGAAAAAAAATAGAAGCACTAAATGATATTATTTCCTGGTGTAAAGGTAAGAATTTGGATCCAGGAGTCAAAATATCACAATTATACTCCTAACTGCATCGTTACTAGTTCTACATCCGTGACCAAGTTCTTTAACTTTCCCATGCCCAGTTCGTCAACTGTAACTGAGAACAAAATATCACGAGACTCCATACATTTGTCAGATATGTTCAACAAACTAATAAAGTATTCAAAATAATTTCTTCCAATAGTAAGTACTTAATTCTACCTTTGGACTTAGGAAGTTGAATTAAGGTGATGAGAAAAATATGGACATGTGGGATGGAAAAGGTCCATTACTGAAATGATTCAAATGAAAGCTAAACACACATAAAGAATGCTTAAAACAGAAGATGTGAGTTTGAAGTAGAGAGTTATGAGTCAGGCCACTGCTAGGGTTTCTATGTGGTCTCCGTCTTTCCCTAAGAGTTCAAATGCCAGAAATGTGGCTTCTGGAATAGTGATGTGGAGGTAAAACCCTGAAGAGGCAGGGCCTACTGCAAGGTAACAAGGTTAGTGGGGTGCTGCTCTTGGAGAGATGGAGCATCAACTCTGGGGTGCAAGTCTCAAGAATGAATTTTGAGGGCCAGTAAGATAGCTCAGCAGTCTAAAGAGCCTTCTTAAGCAAGCTTAGGCAACTGCAAGGACCACAGTTCAATTCCTGGCACCACATACTGCACCAGCCCTACCCACAGGGCAGGCTGAGCCGGCCTTATCATAAATAATACAATGAAGTTTATGAAAGAATGAATTTTGATAAAAGTGTAAGCCAACCCAAGGACTATAGCTTGCTGTCTTACTTTGTGACTTAGTCTGTATCTGCTCCTGTCATTACGACATTATCTGCTATGAAACAGAATATACAGGCTTGCCCATTGGGGATTTTAGCCTGAAAAACTGAGCTAAATAAACCTCTTTCTTTGGTAGGCCACCCAGCCTCAGACATGCTGTTAAAACAGCAGCAGACATACCAAGACAGCCACTCTGTCCCAACATATTTCCCATGAATCTCTAGTAAAATGAGATACTGAAAACTGCTAGTCTCAGTTACTCTTCTCTCATTGTGGGTACAAAATACCCAATAACTAAAATGAAGGAAGGAAAGGTTCATTTAGCTCACAGTTTGTGGATGTTTCAGTGCATATTCAGCTGGCTCCAAGGCAGTGTGGCACATGGCCGAGGGTAGCGATTGATGCCAGCAGAAGACAGCAAGGAGCAAAAGGAGGCATAGTGGCATTGGGGGCAGAGAGCAAACCCACCTGCTTTATGAGGCATTCGTGCTGTCCACTCCAGGCTGGGTGTAGCACCCACACCCATCATCCCAGCAACAGCCGCACCCATAATGTCAGCACGGAATCATGAATTGATCACAAAGTCTAGAAGCCAGTCCCAGTCACTGCATGAGGCTTGGGTGGGGGGGTGGTAACACCTAAAAACAAACCATAATACTATTCAGGAGTGGAAGCGAGAATGAAGACATTCGTTAAGTGTGATGAGTACTAAAAATTATACCTTTAACATAGGAACTCAGAATATATAATCATATTTATAAAAGAGCTAAGAGAAATCCTAAAGAAACAGAAGATCACAATAATTGTTTTCAACAATAATTGTTTTTGCTCAGTTGCTATTCAACTGAGAGAAAAAAGACAGACAGACAGACAGACAGAGAAACAGAGAGAAGATAGAAAGTATGAAGAGGAAGGCAGAGGGATGCTTGATAATATCTACTAAAACCTTTGGAGAACAGCTTGGGAAATATGAAATTAATAGACTAGATAATCTCTAAAGTACCTTCTGCCTCTAAAACTATTATTATGTAATATGACTTAAAATGTGTTAAAATAGCATGTTCTGCAATGAAGTGAATTCTCAGCATATAATTTCATTTCCCTGCAGATTTAGGAACATTACAATTCTTCAAGTGCTTACGTTTGTTTGCTTTTAGATTCTAGGAAGAATATTCCTAAATAGCAAATTTCTTTAACAAGGGTCCCTTATGAATTTGTGTAGATTATCTTGGATTTTACAACCAATAATAACTATCTTTTAAGTCAAGATAGGCCATAAAGTGACAATGGCTCAATACATGGTGAGACCACACAAAATTCTGGCCAGATAATTCTGTACACTATGCAGTAGTCTGAAGGTTATATAAGATATATACAAATGATTGATGATCTGAAATTATTAACTGTTCATTTATGCAAAAGGAAGACACCACAATTTATGAGATAATGTCCTGATTATGTCAGTCTCATTGACACACTGAGCACATTTTAACCCATAGTATAAATGCGGGCATACAGAGGGCATGCCCCAGTTCTCTTCTGCCTGCAAAGAATGTTATCATCTCTATTTTATATTTCAGTAAACTCAGTTTCAAAGAGCTCCATTGTCTCTTCTCTAGCTACAGTCTAGTCATTTGATATTTCATGCCACTCTAAACATATCAAGTATATACCTTTACTTGCTGTATCTTGTTTGAAAGACTTCACTCTGAATTTTTTAATTCCTATTTTCCTTTCACTCACGTTTAATTTCCAGTAGGCCCCTCAGAGGACCTTTCCCTGTTCTCACCTCAAAACTCCTATACTTTTATTTACTGCCTAGCTCTACTTTGTATTTTACACTACTTCCGATTATTTCTTTATGTTTCTTTTTATTTTTACAAATTGTATGGCTTCTAGTGTACTGGTGTCATGTTTTATTTACTAAGCTAAATCTTTATCTGAAATAGTTTGTTACTGTATTCTCTGTTCTAGGAACGATGTTTGGTCCATTGATTCTCAATAACTATTGCAATCTTTTCATCAATAAGTGAGACGTAACTACCATTTTGATTAAAAGTAAGCAAAAAAGCAATTCTTTTTATTGACCACTTTTCATTTTAGAACGTTTCATATTCACTAATGTGAGGAAACCATTATTTTTTTCCACATGCTGCATATATTTCATTAAATATGGGCTTCTTACTGAATACTTAGGAACAGCTTACTCAGAGACTATTAGTAATCTTGGCTGAGTCCACAAAATCAATGGCAAAAATGGCTCCAAGAAATGTTGCAAATGAAGTGTACAAGTGAAGCATGGAGCTTGAAAATTTAATGGCCAGCTTCCGCCATGTAATTGGCATAATAAGCCAATCGATTTGACCTAAAGTTATGACAGAAATGGATCTCACACCCTTCCCAGCCCTACATGTAAGTCTCAATTCTTTTTCACAGATCAAGGTCCTTTACATTTATTTTTATCTCCAATGATGATAGTTTTGAATTGTGTTCTGAAAAAAAAAAAAAGAGAGAGAGAGAGATAGAAACAGCCACAGGGTCAGGATATTCAGGCTTCTCCGTTTCTTTCATGGATGGAAAAACAAGACACCAGAAAAGTTATGTCCCATGCTCAGGGCCATGTGGGACAAAAATAATCAAATCCAGCTTCATTCTGTCATCCTTCAGACCCCTCCCTCCATTATACTACTTGCCCCTACATTTCTCTACATTTCTATAGTTTTTCAACTGGTCTTTATTTCTTATCCAACTTCTTTTATTCTCTCCTCATCCTTCATCCATTGTTTTGGAAGAAAACGCCTTTATAACTATCTGATGTACACTCACTTATTAAATTCACTTTATAACCTACACTCAACAGTGTATAGTTATGGTTTCTGATTTCTAAATCAGTGGTGATATTGTTATACCCTGACCAGTCTACAAAACTGTTAACGATATTTTGGGACTTAAAATTTAACTAACTTCAATTGCATGTATTTCTCGGTTTATCAACGGACAACATAAGTCCTAGGCATTTAAGTCCTTAGAGAACATACAAGTGACCTTGCCACAACCTTGGAAAACAGAGGCTTCAGGGCTGGCAGAAGATTGTGACTAACAGGTGTACTTGAAATAATATCTCTGTGCTACATCCTGCTACACTCTTGCAATGAACTTCCTATTCACAAGGATGTCATTTTGCAGTGCTGTTACCATGTTTCTAGTGTCATAGGGATTTAGTGTATGCTCATCTACTTGTAATCTGTTATTATTTTATTGTTGCTGTTAACAAATTAATAATAGAATCGATAGAATAAGGCCATAACTAAAAAGTTTTAAAAAAATCTTTATGAAAAGACTTGCATTTTAGTCATTTTAAGCTAAAATTAGTCATTAAAAATAGTCATTTTTATAAATGAAATTAGTCATTAACTAAAACTAGTCATTTTTATAAAACTGGAAAAGCTTTAAGGAATAAATTGGTTTGTTACTTTTTCCTCATGTAACATCATTTGCGTAAGAACAGATTTATTGTGGGTGTGATGATGCCTGAAGATGTCATAATCAAGATTGATTTAGACTGACACAGTCAGATTGAAGATGTGTAAAAGCTGTCATGAGAGTGACATCAATATATCACAATCCCTGAACCACTAACTGTAACTGCTATTTGAGCAAGTGTGCAGCTGTTTTATTGACATTGCCCCTTTACTGAAACATGAATTTAGAATCACAACATGCTGTGTATGTGAAAAAAGGCAACATGATAATCACAATCCACAGTAATGCAACCAGCTAACAAGCAGGAGAGTCCAACTAGCACACATAAATTAGCCCTTTCTTTTTTATCATAAGTATCTATCAGTTCACTTGATAAAGAAATCTCAGGACCTAGGACCAGAGCAACTTGGATTCAGCTCCCAGCTTCACCCTGTAGGTGTGTATGTGTGTGTGTGTAATCTAAGAGAACCCAGGATATTACAGCCTCAGCTCATGAACGACACATGAATGATGGACTGTTTAAATTGTCATGGTGACATTTTTCCCAATATTGACATTATCTAATAATTTATTAGTATGGGCTACTTGATAGATAAAATTATACAAATTAACTCAGAAATATTGCATTTAGCATAGAAGGATAGAAAGATTATTTAAAGTCTTTTTTTAGAGATTAGGCATCTCAAAATATGTGTAACATGTCATTTTTGTGTACAGTTCAGCTCTGATTAGAGTTTAGATGCACAGATATGTCCTACAAATAAATGTTTAAGATTTAAATATACTTACTATCAGCTACACATTTCAATGAAAAGACACTTATAGAAAAACATTTAATAATAAATTAGTACAAAAATATTCTTAGAGAATGTATTCCTAACATCCCAAAGTAGTAACAATCTAAATAACTATCAACAGGAGACTGGATTAATAAATTATAATATAGTCAGACAGTAGGCCATATCAAGATATATTCCTGATGTGCACGACAACATAGATAAATCTCAAAAAAATCATGGTTAAAGGAAACCATTTACAAAAGAATACATATATAATTTGTTAAAAGAAATTTATAAACGATGAATGCAGTCTGTGGTGATAGAAGTAACAAGAATTGTACCTTTTCAGGGCTGGTGAAATAGCTCAGTGAACTAAGTGCCTGCTTAGGCAAGCATAGGGGTCACAGTTCAATCCTGAATCCTGTGCCAGTCTCGCCCCTGGGGTGCCCTGAGCTGGCAACAGAGTCCAGGCGTGATGGCACATGCCTGCAATATCAGTGCTGGGGGAGGCTGGAAACAGGAGGATCGCTATGAAGCCAAGCTGATGCATAGTAAGACCATGTACTAAATACACAAATAAAAAAGAAGAAAAATAAATTTTACCTTTTCAGAGCAGGAATGGTGGATATTAAAGAGGAACATGAATGAGGCTTCTGACTAAACAGAAATGGTCTATATTTTCATAACAGTAGCATATCTTCATGTATATATACATGTGTATATGTGTGTGTGCGTATATGTGTGTGTAAAATTGAACTCCGTCTACTCATAAAAATTTTTGCCGTTCAAAATATATATAATAAACTTCAAATTAATTATATAAAAAAGTATAATGGCTCAGGCTTGATAACTGGATTAACCATGCAGGGTTTTAAACAGCATTTATTTATTTATTATTTATATATTCGGTTCAGGGGCTGGATATGCAGTTTGGACTTGTAATGATCATCTAGGGATAAACCACCACACCTGCATTTGGGGTGGGCACAGCACACAGTACTGGGGATCACACTCAGGACCCTGTGCTTGCCAGGTAGGTGCTTAGACTGCCGAGCTATCTCCCCAGCCCCTGGGGAGATGGCTTCTTTAAAGTCTTCCACTTCTGATAAAGATAATCAAAGGCTGGATTTACCTTCCCAGCTGAGACATATAAAATTCCGATAAAATATATGGACATTATTTCACACAGCAAATCCCAAAAGATTTCAAGCAAAAATTCTAACCCTAAAATTATACAGATTAATGCCTGTAGTGAGGTTTTGCAGCACAAGAAAGCATAAACCATGTTAACTTTGGTGAACTTTTTGAGTTGAAAAGGTAAAGATAAAAGTCTGGGGAGGGGCCCGGCGGAATGGCTCAGTGGTCTAAAGCGCCTGGTTGGGAAAGCTTAGGCGGCTTCAGGGACCACGGTTCGATCCCCGGCACCACATGCTGTGCCAGCCCTGCCCTCAGGGCGGGCTGAGCCAGCCATAAAAATGAGTGAATAAACAAATAAAGGTTCTGAAACAAGAAAAAATAAAAAAAAAATAAAAAAAAATAAAAAATAAAAAAGTCTGGGGAAACCAAGACAAGTAGAATTTGTAAGATCTGGTACCTAAGAAAATGGCAGTCCACAGAGCAGGATCTCCAAAGATCTGGCATCTTGTGTTCTCAGCTGAATAGCAATCATGTCTACATATACCAAAAGGAACTGAAGCTAAAGTAAGCATTATCTGAGAGTACTCAAAGGGACAATAATTAAATTAAATGGAAGCAGCTAGAAAGCACCAACTAAAAATAGAATTTCTCAACCTGGTTTAAGAACAACAACAACAACAAAAAGCCCAACTTCATGCTGCCCACTAGAAATCCACATCAAGGAGAAGGTAAAACTAGGTTAAAAGTAAACGAGAGAAATAAGATGCACAATGCCAACATAATCAAAATAGAGCTGGAAAAACCATGCATATTTAAAACAAAATAGATGTAGGAAGTTAACAATAGCACCAAGAATGAAGATCTTCACATAGTGATAAAAAGTTGGTAAGATTAGCAAGAAAAGAAGAGATTCGCAGGCAGCAGCTGTGGTAAGCACATCACTAAAATGAAGGTGTTATATATTTGCCTTTATTAACTGTTAGAAGGGCTACAACTGTAAAGTCAGATACAAACACTGTGTTACTGAAAGCAAAATGCATGTACATTATCACAAAAATATTAAAGAGGAAAAATTAATTATAATATATTGTATTCAAGTTCCAGTGATGTACCTGGAGTAATTTATTGCAGACTCATTGTCCCTCTGAATTCAAATGCTGTAAATCCATTTCCCACAGCAAGGGTACTACAAAGTGCGCCTTTGGACTGTAACTAGATCCTGAGGATGTACTCTCAAAAGTGGAATTAAAAATTCAGCTTCAGTAACTGACACGACAAGAAAAATGAAAATAGTGCTGGTAAAAAAATCCAAATAAAACTATGAACCCTTTTAACTGATATTCGTAGAACTCTATATATAGTTACTGATTAGAAATGCACTTCCTTTTCAGACATACATGGAATAAGTTCCAAAAGAAATCATAGCAGTCCTGTAAAATAAATATCAATAAATTTCAAGAAATAAAACCTTTAGAGATTATGTTGTCTAGTCACCAGAAATCAACCAAAATATAAGTAGAAAATATACGGAAATTAAATAAATAGAGTCATCTCTTTGACTCTATTGACCAAAGAAGAAAGCATGCATAAATTTAAAAAATTTGTATGCTAATGGTGTGAAATAATAATCTTTATAGTAAATCATAAAAATATACAATAAAATTAAAGTCACCATACATCAGTATTATGAAGTCAAGATGTATTTATAACAAATTAAGTTGTGTTTATAACAAAATAAAATAAAAATATCAGAAAATTTATGGTGGATAAATTTAAGAAAACCAACACAGTAGAGTATAAATTGATCTATAGACTCAGTTGAATCACAAACCAAATTCCAGGAAACTTTTTTATGTAAAAAAAGTCAATTTTAATATATATAATAAACATTATAATATAATATTTAATATTATATATCCTAATATATATCATATATGGAATATGTATTATTATGTATAGCATATATATGATATATTTAGAAATAACCTAGAAGTGCAAAAAAATGTTTCCAAAAAAAAAAATGCTTGTAGGACTCATTCTACCTGATTTTAAAGTTTACTCTGAAGGTATGGTAACCCTCATTATGACACATTATTGTGTTCTGATATAAGGATAAATATATTGACTCATGGAATCAATTGCAAGTGCACAAGTAAGTAGATCTATCCATACATAGCCCATTGACTGTGTTTTTTTCTTTAGAAAAGTTCCAGTGTAGTGTAAAGAAGAAAGGGTAGTCTTCTATGTAATGGTGCTAAAATAGACTTATGTATTTAATTCAGAAACAATACCTACCTTTCACTTCATACCTATACAAAATTAATCCTAAATGGATGGATTGTGACTGAAGTATAAGAATTAAAGTTCAAATGGTCAGCCAAATAGTTCAGTGGATTAAAGCAACTGCAAGCAGATACAAGGGCTGGAGTCCATCCTTGGGCCTGCATGCTGACCCTGCCCCTGGGGCATGTTGAGGCAGCCATTGAGACAGCGCATGGTGGTCAGTGCCTGTAGTCCCAGCTCCTGGGAGGCTGTAAACAGGTGGATCACTATGAGTCCTATCTAGTAGTGAGACGCTGAGCACCTTGTAGAACCTTCCCTAAAATACAAGAATAAAAAAAATTAAAATTCAAACTTTTAGAAGAAGTAATTCAAAATTACTTGAGATCTAGGTTCTTCTCAGCTCTCTCATCAAACATTCTCTGTAGATTGGCCAATCTCAGGTTGACTTGTAGCATCACCAAATATCACAGGGACAATTTCCAAGGTCAAGAAAAAATGAAGATGGTCTTCTTTACATATTGCTTTTTGTTGGTTGGGAAAATCATTTCCAGAAACTCTTCAGCAAACTTATTCTAGTGTCCTTTTGGCTAGGCCTGGGTTACATGCCCACATCTATGCATAGAGGGAAAATATCTCTTCTTTTCAGCTTCTCTAATGGGATGCACATACTTCCAAATAACAAAGGATGTCTGTTCATACAGCGTGTGCCATCTCTCCTAAAATATAAAGTCAAAACCAAATCTCCCTGAATCTTCTCTTCACCTCTCCAAGGCCTCAGTTGCCTGTATTATGATGTGTACATTTAGAAAAATGAAAGAGAAGGGAAAGAGGAGAAAGAATGCTCCAAAAGGAGTATTAATCAACCTTTGCCCAAACCTTTTCTATTCATATAAGTCTCTTCTCTTTCACCTCTGCTCAATTTGTTTGATCTTTGATAATGTTGGTTTATCTTTCTGACTATGACTTCTAGCACTATTATCCTTAATGTTCTCCTGGGTATAGGTTATTATTCCTGAAGTGGGTGCGACAGGCTTACATCATGGCCTTGCTACTGAATAACTGTGTGACTTAACGTAAATTACTTAAATTGTGCTCTAGACTTCCCTTGCATTAAACAATGATATTATATGTACATAACAGAGGTATGAGCCAGGCGTGGTGGCTCACGCCTGTAATCCCAGCACTCGGGAGGCTGAGGCAGGAGGATCAGTGTGAGTTCGAGACCAGCCTGGGCTACAAAAGTGAGCTCAAGGCCAGCCACAACTGCATAGCGAGACCCTGTCTCAAAAAAAAAAAAAAAAAAAAACGGAGGTATGAAGATTAAACTTTGTTGTATATAGTCTTTTAAATAAGTACTGGATAAACATTAGGTAGTATTATTCAAGATTGAACAAGCTCACCTTAAGGGGTTTTGCGAGGTTAAGGCAAAAACTATATAAAACTTAGTATTAAAACTTAGTACAAGTCAAGTTTAGAGCCAACTGGTTGGCTAGCTTACTGAAAATGTGGCTTTGTTATTATGAACCTTTTAAATGTTTAATGACATTTGCATATATTTTATATTAAATATTATTTCAAAAATATAGCCTTTCAGCTGTGGGTAGAGTTTCTAAGATACAAGGAGTAATGTCCTAGCCAGCAGCAAATATTTTTAGCAGAGGCATGTATTTTATGACTTCTTTATGATGTTCTTGGAAAATTAACAAGATGACTACATTAAAACATTTATTAGTCTGTTTACACTTTGGCACTCCTGCTAGACTTTTATTTAATTTCCAAGATGGATAATGATTGGGAAAAAAAAAGGTTCCACATAAACAAAAAATGTGAGTGGCAAAGGAAATTGGTATATATTCTAATAGAGTTCAGATGTCTTCAACACTGTCAAAATGTTGCCCCTGATATCGAATAAAGTGTCATATGCCAAAGGTTTATTGCGTTACAAAATTTTGGAGCTGGCCTATGAGATTAGTTTGGATAGTGTCTAATTTTACAAGCTTCGGAAGAAACTGAGACAAAAAGAGATTGACAAATTTTGCCAAAGTCCTATCTCCAAAAAAGGCTGTGGAACGTTGGAAGCGGTCCAATTTTCTGCACCCTGTGCCAGGATTTCTCCTTGTTGATTTCCCTCTCCCTCAATGACAGTTCCTAAGCCTGACCATGAATTTACTTTTCCATGGCTCAAACAGACTTTCATTCACAAATGTTTCCATTAATCATTGGAATACTTGATGGAGTCTTAAGCCAAATATTACTCTGCTTAAATACTTCTCTACTTACCTAACTAGTCTTCCTTCTCCTTCAAAGTCAGGATGCTAACTTCCTTCTATATTTTGTAACAGACTGGCTCCAGAATTTATTAGTGTGTGGTTAAGGCAATGATGAGTATTCAAAGAAGTATGTGGGACTTCTATCAATAGTGATCTGTGTAAATGGAATTCAAAATTTTATGTCTCACTGTATATGTGAACTGCTCAGATTTCAAGTGAGAGAGGGACCAGGGTGAAGTGATTGCACAGCTCAACGTTGATTTAGTGAAAACATTACATAAAGAGAGACACCATGCTTTAGTTGGGAAAAAAAAAAAACTCTGCTAAAAGCTGTAAGAAGCTATCTCTTAACAGGGTCAAACTACAGCACACTAGAGCATTCCTTGATGTCGTATGGAATGTGCCTACTCTGGAAATAAATCTGGTAAATCTAATCAAGCAACATAAGTGTATCTTCATCTAAGTTACTTGCTTACACATGAAACACACTGTGATTTAAGGAGCAAAATTAAGGCCCTGTACTATGTGCTTCTCTGATATTTGTGAGATCACCATGACCTCAGATAGCCAGAATACAAGGTTTCCTCCCCATTCATCCTAACTACGGAAGACTTCTATCAACCAGAACAAAGGCCAGCACCTGCTAATCTCTGTGGCAGATTCAGCACGTAGAGTTATTCCAAGTCAATCCCATTCCTCATATTAGCGTATAAGCAGTCTGAAGCCTACACCTAAATTACCTACTGGATGTCCATGTTTTTTTGTTTGTTTGTTTGTTTGTTTGTTTGTTTTTGCCTTTTTGAGACAGGGTCTCGCTATGCAGTTGAGGCTGGTCCTGAGCTCACTTTTGTAGCCCAGGCTTGTCTCGAACTCACACCAATCCTCCTGCCTCAGCCTCCCGAGTGCTGGGGTTACAGGCGTGAGCCACCACGCCCGGCTTGTCCATCTTTTGTGAGGGCAACCCCTTCAGGGCCTTCCACAGTAGGCAGTGTCCCTCCTCTCTTGGCCTATAAGCTCATGTGACTAATAAACTGCATCTGATCTCTTCCGTCCGGTGTTGAGTGTCCTATATTTAGCCATCCCCATAACTCTGGGGTGGGAATCATCCCAAAAATTAGATGAGTAACAGATACGGAGATGCATAAATCTTTCTGCACTGTGTCAAGTTGCAGATGTCTAGTGGAAGTGGACATACAGTCAGCGCAGCTCTCCTCTGTACTACGTGCATGACATTTACAAATATCGTTGGCCTGTGCATCCCTTTAAAGGGTAAAACCAAAATTACACAGGAATCCCTTTACACTTGTCATCCTTCTTCCTGTGGGTGGCCTGTGAGTAACCAGCTGTTTTCCATTTCAGACAACAGAATGAACGAAGAAAATGAATGAAAATGATGAATGGGATTCCATAAAAGAAAGTGATGAGTGTTAAACAGAAAACTAGATGTGCTACATTATTATCATCTGAAGAATAGATTATCCTTTTTAATTTTATTTTAGGAGAGGGACAGTAAATGATCTCACATGGATTTTTTGAATATCATGATTATAGCAGAATTACAAAGTAATTTTGACAAAATACTCATAAGTGATTTATAGGTCACCATGAAAGACTTAAAGTAGATTTATACCCCTTGCCTCCTGAGAACTTATTGTAATAATAAAAAGAATAAATATGCATTAACCAACAAGAGCAAAAGATTGCAAAAGAAAATCTGGAGAACACAGGTGTTCTTAATAAATTTCTTAACACAATGATCAATCACATACTATGAATCAAACCTACTGAAGGAAGTAAGAATATTTATGTATTTTAAATCAGAAAATTACTGACCTCCACTCCCCTCCCAATCTAGAGGGCATAATATTGATTGGCAGCAAACCAAAAGAATTAGGTCTTCAACAGGACTATGTCATTGACATATATTAAAAGTCAATCTTGGTAAACAGGAATCAAACTCCCAACCTGAAAGATATCTTTGATGAGTTTGTATTCTCTAGACTAAAAGAATGAATATTAGGAGCAAAGAAAGTTAAGAGCAGAATATATTTATTGGAGGAAAGAAAACTTCAAGAGAGACAGAAGGGGACCTGGGTGTGTTGCCAAGAAACCTGCTTTTGCTAGGGATTTTTATAGAGCAAATCCATGAAGTAAGAGAAGACTAAGGTGGGAAACATTAGATTACAAGTATAATTGTTCAGGTAACATTGATCAACTCAGTATCAAATAGGGAAATAAGTCCTGTAACAAGCAGAAATGAATACAGAAAAGGGGTGCCATTTGTAGGGGTTTGGGTCAGTGACTCTTTCTGCCTTTTTCAAGGTAATAGAGACATATTGAGAATATCAATCCCTGATGTCCAGCCTTAGGGAAGTATGTAGGTGCCTCAACTTTTGTCTTGAGGTTTGGCCCAGAGCGGAAGTGCCTATCTTCCCACAGTTGCAAGGTATCTTGTCTGACTACCTATGATATTTCTAACTCAGCTGTCTACAACAGTCACATCTTGGATATAACCAATAGCTTCAATCTAAAGACTCAAATTTCTTTTCATTTCCATGAAACATCATCATTGCTTGAAACATTGTGTCTTCGAAGGCAAATTGGTCCATATAGCTGCTTACCTTCTTAAAATGCCTTCCCTAAACACTCATAGCTTTTCATAGTGTAACTTCTACCCTCCAAGTTTAAATGAGATACTCAGGTGAAGGAGCTAACCTTCCAAAAGACTTTGTCTCTGGTCTCAATGGTATAAGGGCCATGTAGGACCCAAAGCCTCTTTGAGCTTGCTTGCTACTCCTGGCTAGCTTGCTTTACACTCTGAGCCTCAGTTTTAAGTGGTCAAGGTACCAAGTGGTGAAGTTAACTAAGTTTTTCTTAGAAATCTCCCAAGGTTGTTTGGGAGGAGGATCACAGTATTTATTCCCATAATTAAGCCAGCTCTCCAGTCAGTTATGGAGATTCTGCCAAATACATTCCAATAGATTTCTTTGTTTCTTCAGCTGTTTTCAAAAAATATTTTGACCAATATGTGTGTTCACCTATTTTATTTTTCCCTATGGAATGGTTACTATTTTATGTGACCTTTTAGACCAGTTGCATATTTTATAAGTAGTCACAATTTTATTTCTTTGTATTTTTACATTATGTTATGATTTAGATTTTATCAAATTTTCCAGAAAATCAATGCATTCTCACAGCTCTTTTCATTTCTTTGCTTTTCTGCCCAGCTATGATTCTCCTCCTCCAGCACCAGAGCACAAGGGTTTCAAGAGTATGCCATCCTATCTCACCCATCATCATTTTCTAATTCCTCTGTTACCACTTAAAATTCTAAGACTGTATATGGGTCAGTAGGAAATACACTGACAAGCTAAGCCCTTACTACTGAGGTAAGTTACAGAGAAAAAGCACAGTTTTCAGACATATGTGGCAAGGAGGCATAAGAGCACTGTTACACTTGGGTGATCCTTTGACTAGGCAGTGCTCCGCAACATTTACACGCAACAAAATGTAGGACAGTCCTCTCAACTGGGAAGAATATTTAAAGGTTTTTTCAGCCTATCCTAGCATCTCCAGACTGTCATCATTTTTATTTAAAGCTTGAGGTTTGAGATATATGCAGAGAGAATTATGGCTAAAATAATTCCCTTTCCCTGTGTTAAATTACATTGGAATATGGCAGGTTTTCTGATGTTGGGAAATTTTAGAGCATAGCATTTTTTTGGTAACACTGGTGCATTTTTAATAATTTAGAAATATTTTTACATGTTATATAAAGTTCTTAGAACCCCAAAGCCAGTGGCCCATAGGTGGCGTTTTATTTTATAGATACATTATGCAATTGTTTTATTAAAATTTTGAGTAGGCTTTTATCATCAGTGAGGGGAAAAAAATTGAAAATGATCCCCTGTTGTCAAATATGACTCAAAGAATTTCATTCTGTCTAAACTGAATTTGTTAACTTATAAAATGTTAAAGAATAGCCGGGCACAGTGGCACATGGTGACAAAGCATTTGATAAAACCCTGCATTTACTCTTCCTAAAGATCCTCGTCAAGTGAGGTTTCAAAAAGAACTTCTTCAACTAAGTAAAAAATATCAGCTACTGTCTATTAGTTCAATGGGAAGAAAGATTTGTACTAACAGTGTTTAGACAAAGTCAGGCATGGTGGCATACACTTGTAATCCCAGCATTTTGGTGGCTGAGGTAGGAGGACAGTGGGACTTTCAGGCCAGCCTGGGCTACAAAAGTGAGCTCAAGGCCAGCCTGAACTGCATAGTGAGACCCTGTCTCAAAAAGACCAAAAAAATCAGTGTTTTTAGACAAAATAACATGTCTATATCTTGTACTCTGAACAACTACTACAAAGACAACAACATGCGATGTGTTAATTATTGTAACTGTCCAACTAACCTGTTCTGAAACTGCTTAATTGCTATTTCTTTCTCATTAAAAATTAGTAAAATTTTTCAAAATCTACAAAAACCTGTAGCTGTCATATTTAAAAATGTGAATTATGCAATTTCTGCTGAAACTTCAAACAGATTCCGGATCTCCCGTTGGAACGCTTCTATTCAGCAGCATGCTGAAAGTCATAGGTAGTGAAAAAAGCATAAAAAGAAAGAGGGCCCAGCAGGATGGCTCAGTGGTCTAAAGCGCCTGCTTAGGAAAGCTTAGGCAGCTGCAGGGATCGCAGTTCAATCCCCAGCACCACATGCTGCGCCAGCCCTGCCCTCAGGGCAGGCTGAGCCAGCCATAAAAATAAATAAATAAACAAACAAACAAAAGTTCTGAAACAAGAAAAAAAATAAAAAGTAATTAAAAAACAGAAAGAATGGCATATGACTGGGGAGGAAGACAAGTCTTGCTTACAGATGAGATGCTTTCTACACAGGAAATACCATAGACAGAACAAAAAAATAATTCAAAGATTTCTAGAATTCATAAGTGCTGATAGCAAAGTTGCTACCATACAACATTGTACAAAAGGTACAAGGTCAAAAGAAAAAGTCAGTGGCTTCCCTACCTATCAGGAAGAAGTAGTAGAATTTGAAATTTTAACTATATGTGTTGCAATCGCTAGACAATTTTATAAGCATAAATTTAATAAAATACATAAGGGACTTATATGTAGAAAATTATAAAACTTTTAAAAAGATATCAGAGACCTAAATGAATGGAAAGATGTTCCAGATTCAAAAGGAGACTCAATGTTTTCAAGACGACAGGTCTGCCCAAATTCATCCATTGTTTCAGTATAATTCCAATTAAAACTGTATTGAAGAATTCTGTGCTCACTAAAAAGCATATTCTTAATTTATGTGGAAAATAGATCCCCAGAATAGTTAAAAACTACTAAGAATGAAATCAAAGGAGACATGACCTGACTGTAAGACACGGAAGTACAGTAATCAAGGGAACATAGTAATGGTTAAAAGAAATGATTGCCTAAATCAGTGTAACAGAGTAAAATTCATCTATAGACACAAGCAAATACATTCTTTGGAATTTTGGCAAAGGAACACATGCAATTCAACAGAGAAAAGATAGCCTTTTCAGTAAGTGCTCCTGGAATAATGATATCCATGTGTAAGAAAAAAATTCAAACAAAGATTTTTCACAAAAATTAAACCAAAGTAAAATCATAAATTTACAAATAAAACACAGTATGCTAAAACTTCTAGAAAATAATAAAAGTAGAACCCAGGCTCAGCATGTAAGTGAGAGGACCTGGTGCCCGCCAGACACTCATTCAACCCATAGCCCAGGCCCAGCATGTCCGGTGTGCAACTCTGTGGCAGAACTCCATTCAGGGAGGATAGAGGCAAGACCCACCCAGCTGACCTAGGAGCAGAACATCTTGCCAGAATGGCACAGCAGGTTCACCTCCAAGGGCTGCAGCAGGAAGAAGTGGAGCACAGCAGCCAGACCCAAGCCACACCCACCCGGATGAGTTTGAACTTGGTAGATCCGGACTTGGTGCTAGCGTAAGAATTTAAAAAGAAAAGAAAAGAAAGGAAAAGAATCAAAGAAGCCATTCCTGGAAATCAAGGAACTATCAAGACAAACAAGCAAGAAACTCAATGCTGTGGCATGCTGAAGGGACACAAGAAGCAACTCAAAGAGTCCCCAAGGGTCAAAGCTCAAGAAACATAAAGAACATTGGTTATAACCCAAATCATAAAATAAAATTCCACATAGTTATACTGTTGATTTCTCCCAGTTTGTCAAAAACATGGGCCTGTGTTAATATTCTTTGGACAATTGAATGATGATACCTCATATTCTGAGCAACCACATGCCATGTATCAATCATTGTTACCCTACCAGTATATTGTTTTTGGAGCTTTCTTTCTTAGGGTCTGTTTTGCTTTTTGTTTGTTTCTTTTTCTTTAAAATAAAAATAATAAAATATAGGGGCTGGGGAGACAGCTCCGAGGCACAAGTGCCTGCTGGGCAAGTGCAAGGTCGTGAGTTCGAACCTTGGTCCCCCCCCCAAAAAAAAAAAAATAATAATAATAATAAAATAAAATAGATAAATTTTTATGAGTATGTAGTGAAATAAATATACATAGGGGTAGTAGAAAAAAACTTCCACACAGACAATTTCCAAATAATTAATACAGATACTCTGTTCTCAGGTAGACAGAACATAACTTCCTAGTTGTAAATGTGCATGGCACACAGTGACTTCTTTCTGTTCCGTCTGGAAAGTAGACCAAACAATGAATAACTTACAGTAGACAATGCTGACAGCCTCACCTTAGCCAGGTGATCAAGAGATAAGTCATCCTTGTATCACACATTCTTTGTGATGCAATGAAATGACACTTGCATTTGTCTCACAAAACCCATAGCTCCTGTCTTCTTATGAGAAAAACATCAGACAAGCTTCAGCTAGGGACATTCTATGAAATACCAGAGTACTACTCTTCAAAACAGTTGAGCTCATCGGCATGAATGAAAGATAAGAAACTTGATGTTCAGTAGGAACCTAAGGCAGCAAACAGTAAAAATCATTAGATAAATAAATGTAATATGGCATCCTAGGTGGATCCTGTGGCAGAAAAAGAACATCGGGGGACACTGAATCAAGTAGGGACTATGATGAATAATATGTCTTAATACTGGCTTGCTTATTATAATGAATATACTATAATTATGTAAATATTAATGAGAAAGGAAATTAAGTGAGGGAATATATGAGAATTCTCAATACTATCTGCACAAATTCTCTGTGAATCTAAAAGCTGTTCTTAAAGTATATCCAAAGTTTAAAAAAAAGTGACACGTCCCTCCTTACATTGCTAAATCTGTATAGAACAACTTAAAAGAATACACCAAAAATTAGAAAAACATATATCAGCAAAAGAAATTCAAATGTAACGTTTTCCTTTTTTGCTTAAATATCATCCCCTTATTTCTTCTTGTAACACCTGTAGAGTTTTATAACACAATCAGAAAGACTGTCAAGTTTTCATAAACATTTGCTCCTACATTAAAAAAAATCATCCACAATAACATAAATCGTTACTAAGTTCTAGGTCTATAAGCAGCTCACTGGTATTCTTAGAGTAGATTACTACTTATATTTTCAATAAATGTCATTAGCCTTAAAAGTCAGTCCTCCAAATACAAAAAGTGGCATTATCCTTATACCAACTTTGCCCCTGGACTTTTTGGGATGATTTTCCATTAATTGTGTTTCTCATGAGTAAGATGCAAATGTTTCCCATAAATACAGTTGTTCAATGGAAATACTGAACAAAAGGCAGCAATGGCAGGAAAGGAAAATTTATCAGGTACCTGTCTGTTAGTCACTGTTCGATAGCAGATAACTGCACACATGGTGGGTGCCAGAGAGAAAGGATTTATTTAACTCCATTAATAAGGTGCTTGTAAAATTGTTAGATGACCCTGAGGAATCTGCCAAGGGCTGAGTCCATGAGTAGGATGTCCAGTTCATCACTAAGAAACCAACTTCCCAAGGAAATTGCTAGTCGGTCTGCATCTGGAAATGCAGTTGAAGGCAACCTCTCAGCTCAGAGCTGGGGATCAGGAAGCTGCTACTCAGCTGCAGGCTCCTGGGGCGAGCTCTGCCCAGGAGAGTTCACAAACCCTGCCAGTCTCTTTCTCCCAGCCTTGATCCACACTGAAGCTTATCGAGTATATCTATTCAAAGGGCGGGAAAAACTGAGGTGAGGAAAAAGACGGGGTGGAGGGGAAGCAGTCTACAGAGGGGAGCAGTTGATGCTTAATATTTTTTCTTGTCCTTTTTAGTTTTGCATTAACTTTCTACAAAGTTGCAAAACTTTCTGCTTTCTTTTTTTAAATTAATTTTTAATGTTTATGGCTGACAATAGAACAACTAATTTGAAGACAACGTCATGCAAGACAGCAATCACTGTTCAGTTCCTATTGTTTGGTAAAGTTCTGCATTGTTTTTATTTCTTTTTTTTTACCATTTTGTATTCTCTTTAGATAATAAAAAAGAAAAAGAATGTAAAGGGCTAGTCTTATAGCTCAGCGTACTTTTAAAGCACCTGCTTCAGCAGAGCACAGAGGCCCTGTTTTCATCGCTATGTGTGCTATGCTGGCCCCGCCCCCGGGTTCACTGAAACAGTGATTGAGACTAGACATGGTAGTGCATGCCTATAATTCCAGCACTTTGGGAAGCTGAAAACAGGGCAGTCTGATCTCTGTAGTGAGACCCTGTAGACCCTGTATGCCCTGTCTTAAATGTCTTAAAAATAATAATAATAATAATATTTTAAAATGTAAAAAAAAGAAATGTACCTCTAGCTGATGAAACATAAATTGTATCTGGGGCTTCAGTTCCAAAGGAAGTCTGGAAAATGGATCTTTAAGCTTTCTCATCTCCGCTGCATACAATGTGCATGAAGGTGGGTAGGAGAGTCGCATCCTCTGACCGCGCCTCCACACCACACGTGTGCTTAGATGACCACAATGTCAGTGGTGCATTGTAGTAGCCATCACCTTCTTTACTGGTGACATATTTCTTCTCCAGAGTTACACTTTTTCTGTGCATAGTCCT
This sequence comes from Myocastor coypus, assembly GCA_004027025.1. Classification (NCBI taxonomy): domain Eukaryota; kingdom Metazoa; phylum Chordata; class Mammalia; order Rodentia; family Myocastoridae; genus Myocastor; species Myocastor coypus. Next base: position 68,765 of record PVJA010002736.1, on the reverse strand, counting down.
GGGGATTGAATCCAGGACCTTGCACTTGCCGGACAGGTGCTTAAGCTGCTGAGCTATGTCTCCAGTCCATCTTCTCTACAGTTTAACAAAGATTTATTACATGAGGTCAACATTTTACACAGATGAACCACAAGTATAGTGCCTGTCTTAGTTACTCTTCTCTTGTTGCTGGAACAAACACCCAACACTCAAAATGAGGGGAGGAAAGGTTCATCCAGCTCACAGCTGCTGGAGGTTTCAGTCCATATTCAGCGGGCTCCAAGGCAGAGTGGCACATGGGAGAGGGCAACCTTCCATGGCAGCGGGCAAGAGAAAGAGAGAACTGGGAGAGAGGTAGCTGCAGCTCAAGCAGCTAACTTCTCTTTCTGCCTTACACTGAAACGCAGACCACCTGCCTGAAGGGAGGGGCAGCGCCCATTTCCATAATAATCAATTACAAATTTCAGAAGCTGCCCTATGACTGCATGAGGCTTTGGGGGGGGGGGCACCTATGCACAAACCGTAACAGTGCCCCTCAAACTGTTACAAATATGTAGATCATTTGATCTTCTAAAATATCTTCATGTAGCTGGGCGTGGTGGCACATGCCTATAATCTGAGCACTCGGGAGGCTGAGGCAGGAGGATTGGTGCGAGTTCAAGACCAGCCTGGGCTACAAAATTGAGCTCAAGGCCAGCCTGAACTGCATAGCGAGACCCTGCCTCAGAAAAACAAATAATAAAATAAAATAAAATATCTTCATGTTGTAAGGTCTAACTATATCCAAAATTACCTTGCAAAAATATTCCAAAAATTCATATAGTCTTTCTTTGGATTCCTTAGACAATGTACCCCCACTCACACACACACACACACACACATACACACACACACACACACACACAGCCACTCCACACAGAGTGGATTGCTCAGAAAAAGGCCCCTTGAAAACATACATAATTATTCTATATTACAGGATCTCAAGAAGTTTTTCCTGAAATCGGAACTTAGTATGTGACCTTCCAAATTAAAATCTTTTCCCCCATGGAATGGGATCCAAGCCTATTTGTTCCACTATCAGATACTCCACCTTGTACTTCAGTCCTTATCTCCAGCATGAACTGCTTGGTCACAAGTACAGCTTGATTTGTTTAGACACAGGAATGAACAATACTTTCTTTTTTTTTTTTTTTTTGCTCCAGTAAATGATAAACAAGGAAAATATAACACAGATAGAAAGCCGAGCTTTGACCAGGCTCTGTATAGAATGGTGTGTTGCTGCAGTGTTCTGGGGAAAAGAGATTCTATAAATATACAGATAGTGGAGGAAACACGTAAGACTAGTTGCAGAGATGGAGGAGGGAAAATGATTGCTGTAGTTAGAGGAACTGTTGTGGAAGGAGCCATGAATAATCTCTCAAACAGCAACCACTATGATGCAAAGTCCTTGGGGAATGCAGTTTGCCATGTGCCACTCTACCCTGTCACGACAGTACATGAAGACAAATGAGTGTGTAGATGGCCAGGAGTCGCCCTTCCTTCAGACACTTCAAGGTGCCTCTCAATTACAGATGGCATCAATGAAAAAGCACAAGTTTTAAATAAAATCTCTCCTTTATTGTTTTTTTTCTTTACTTATCCTTTAACATCTCCAATAACATATCGTATAATAAAAACTGTTGCACAAAAAAGCTCTTTAAACTGACTGAAAATAACCATAAAGAAGACATCTGAGTACAACAGAAAAAGCTAAAATAATTTCTTTCTAGTTTATAAGATTCCCCAGACAATTTTTTAAATGAAATATTTATCATTCAGGAGAAGCACCAAGAGGCTGGAGTTTAAGAAGTCCCTAAATTTAACCTGCTTACCGTTGAATTGCTACGGCATCAAGAAATGAATGTTCCACATTGATTTAACCGGCATGCATCAATTTATTCATGAAACATCTATTCTCCTCTAAAATATACTTCCTTTTATCTTCCTTACTTTACACCAGTTTTAAGAGGAGTTCCCTACGGAGGCATATTTTAAAAAAAATTAAGCTTAACTATAGATTTCCACCATAATTCAAAATTCACACTATTTTTTAAAAACTTGAATCAACAAAAAAACACATTTTTTTCTCAAATAGTTTCTCTCTGAAAAAAAAAGTATGCTCTAATGCAGTTTCCCTTACATATGAGTTTTGAAGGAACTGCTTTATTTTAAATTTCAATAATTTAAAAATATTTAAAGCAATATGATTTCTTGGGCTTTGTCTCTAAGTAAATGTGGAGTTATAAGTCTCGTGTCTGTTGTGTTTCTGTATTAGGCATCTAAAGAGTGTAGCAGTCACAGACTAGTGATACATTCCTCATAATTTTGTATCACATATTTCTAGGACTTATTGTGTGTTAGAAAACTAACTGATCTTATATCCATATTGATTAAGTATCAATTAAATAGTAACAATTTAAAATAGATCAATAGATTCCACCTGGGTCAGGCGCCAGCCAAGTAAGGACTCTCTCAGCCCTCGTCCATCCCCCAAGCTCTAGCTCCAACGCCGTCCACCATCCCGACCTGGCTGCTCAGTGGCCAGGGTCCACAGGGTGTCACTACACAACACACTCATAATAATTCATCTGTTCAGCCTCCAAAGAGCATTGATTACAGAAAAGCCAGGTACCTCCACCAACTCATCAACAGCGGAGCTCGGATTCCACCCACCTTCAGGACTGGGCCTCGTGACAGCCAGGTAAGAACTCTCTCAGCCCGCATTCATTCCCCGACTGGACAAACGCCCGAATCCCAACTCCACCCACCATCCCCACAAGGCTGCCCACCATCCCCACATGAGTGACGACACATGCTCCAACGTTGCCACGGGGCCTCATGGCAGCCAGCTGCCTGAGCTCTGACTCACAACCAGGCACGTCTGGAGCAGAACAAGTTGGTTGATCCAGAATGAACTGAACTATGGTGGAAATCTATAGTTAAACTTAACTTTTTTAAAAAAATATATCTCCATAGGAACTCCTTTTAAAACTGGTATACAATAAGAAAGATAAAATGAAATATATCTTAAAGTAGAATTGATGTTTCATAAATAAATCTCCATAGGCGCTAACTGCATAACTTCAAGAAAGTACAGAGATCACTGCTATAAAAAATGATAAAGACAAGGAGCAAGATCCAAACTCAGATCCTGAGTCCAAAAAAGCAGGAACCATGCAAATGAAATCTCTGAATTGATACCATCTGAGGTAGACAGACAAGTGTAAAAACATATAGAGCAAATCAGATCAGAGATAGCATCTGAAGTAAAAACAGAAATGCATGAATTAATAGACTCTGAAGTGGAAAAACAACTGGAGAAACATATAAAGGAAACCAGAGCAGAAATAACCTCTGAAGTTAAAACGGACATCTTTAATTAATAGAATCTAAAGTAGGGGAACAACTACAGAAAGGTAGAGAAGAGAAAAGAGCACAAATAATCTCTGAACTTGAGAGAGAAAGGATAACTACAATGAGAGACTTCAATAAAGAAGACGTTGATAAAAAGTTAGAGGAGAACAGAAAAATGATGAATTCCCTGATGGAGCAATATAGGAAAGAAATAGATCACATGAAACAGTTTCAAAGAGATATACAAGAAAATAAAATCTCAATCACAAGTTGGCAAAACTGAATGAATGAAAATGAAGATAGAGTCTCAGATCTTGAAAAGGTAAAAAAGAATCTCTTAAAAACAACTAGGATGCAGGAAAATATAATTCAACATCTGCAAGATGATACAAAAACGAACAACGTGAGATTAATAGGAGTCAATGAGAAAGAAGGAGTCAATACAAATGATATAAAAAGAATATGGGCAGAAGTAATAGCAGAAAACTTGCCAAATTTGAGAAAATAATTAGACATTCAGTAACTGAAGCATATAGAACTCCAAATAACATCAATACAACTAAAAACACATCCGGGCAAGATCCCAGAAGTCCAACAGAAAAATAATACACTAAAAGCTGCCAGAGAAAACAAATAGATAATATTTAAAGGAAAACCCATCAGAATAACAGCAGATTTCTCTTCACAAACTATGAAGTCAAGAAGGGCATGGAACAGAGTGCTTCAAGTCCTCCATGAAAACAAATTCCAGCTCAGACTGCTACACTCAGCAAAACTCTCTTTCAAGTATGAGAAGTGAAATACTTCCGTGACAAGGAACAACTAAAGAACTCCATGACGACAAAGCCAATCCTACAAAGTATACTAAAAAAATTTTAGAGAAGGACCAAAACAACCCAAGCTCAACAAATGAGGACAGAAAGAATCTACCAACTATGGCAACCAATTAAACAGAGGAGAAAAAGCTGTAAAGAGTAGTAAGTAAAACTCATGTCAATCAGAACACAATACATTTCAATTATAACCATCAATGTAAATAGACTCAATTTTCCAATTAAAAGAAACAGATTAACAGAGTGGATAAGGAAGCAAAATCCAACCATATGCTGTATACAAGAAACACACTTAACTCATAAAAAAAAAAAAAACTCATAGGGTAAAAGTTAAACGATAGAAAACAATACTATATGCTCCAGCACCTCAAAAAACTCAGGGGTAGTAATTTTGTTTGCAGACACTCTAAACTTGAAACCAATATTGGTCAAATGAAATAAAGAAGGCCACCACATACTGGTTAGTGAAAAAATTCAAGAAGAAAAGGTAACACTCATAAATATGTATGTACCCAGCACAGGAATACCAAGTTATATCAGACATACCTTAATGGACATGAAAAGTCTCATATCCAATACCACAATCTTAACAGGAGACCTTAACACCCTTTTATCCCAAAAAGATAGGTCAAGCAGACAAAAAAAAATTAGCAAAGTAGTAGATCTGAATCAGAACCTGAAACAGCTGGACTTAGTGAACATACACAGAGTGTTCCACGCAAACACTTCAGAATACACATTTTTCTCAGCTGTACATGGGACAATTTCTAAAATACACCACATATTAGTCCATAGGCCATGCTTAAGTGCAATGAAATTGGAAATGAATGACAACAGAAACCATAAGAACCCCAGAAATGCATGGAAATTAAACAATATCCTTCTCAACAACCAGTAGGTTACAGATGAAATTAAACAATATCTACAATTTAATGAAAATTCAAACACAACTTATCAGAATTTGTGGGATGCAATGAAAGCAGTTCTTAGAGGGAAATTTATAGCTGTGAACTCACACATTAAGAAGATAGATCGAGTACAAATAAATACTCAAGTGCAACACTTAAACTGACTACAACTGGAAGAGCAAACAAAATCATAAGCCCAAAGACAGGAAAAAAATATAAAGATTAGAGCAGAACTGAATTCAATTGAGACAAAGAAAACAATACAAAGAATTAATGACTCAGAAATCTGGTTCTTGGAAAGATTAAATAAGATTGATAAGTGCCTAGCAAACTTCATAAAAAAGAGGAAAGAAAGGACTCAAATTCAAGCAATAAGGAATGAAAAGGGTGAAACTACTAAAGACCCAGCAGAGATACAGAGGATCATAAACAGCTACTTTGAGAATCTTTACTCTCATAGAATTGAAGTCACAAATGAAATGGACAGATTCCTAGAAAAGTACAAATTACCAAAAATGAATCAAGAAGATATTGGAACTCTCAATAACCCAATAACAGCCAATGAAATACAAAATGTAATAAAAAGCCTACCGACAAAGGAAAGTCCAGGACCTGATGGATTCACCTCTGAATTCTACAACAAATTTAGAGAAGACATAACCCGAATACACCTCAAACTCTTCAATGAAATTGAAAAAGAAGCAATCCTTCCAAAATCATTCCTAGAGGCAAGTATCACACTGGTACCAAAACCAGAAAGAGATGTAACTAAAAAAGAAAACTACAGACCAATTTCTCTCATAGATGCAAAAATTCTCAATAAAATCCTAGCCACTAGAATACAACAAATCATCAAGAAGATTATACACCACGACCAGGTAGGATTCATTCCAGGGATGCAAGGATGGTTCAATATACACAAATCTATAAATGCAATACACTATATCAATACAGCCAAGACCAAAAATCGCATGATTGTCTCAACTGGTGCTGAAAAGGCCTTTGACAAAGTGCAACACTCCTTCATGTTCAAAGTCCTTCAGAAAATTGGAATAGAGGGCCTCTACCTCAACCTGACAAAAGTCATCTACAACAATCTAACAGCTAGCATAATTCCAAATGGGGGAAAACTGAAGTCTTTTACTCTCAAATCTGGTACAAGAAAATGACGCCCCCTATCACCACCTCTATTCAATATAGTTCTGGAGTCATTAGCTACAGCCATTAGACAAGAAAGAAAAATAAAAGGAATAAGAATAGGTAAAGAAGAAGTAAAACTTTCACTATTTGCAGATGACATGATAATCTACTTAGAAGACCCAAAGAACTCCACCAAAAAGCTACTGGAATTAATACACAAATTCGGTAGCATAGCAGGTTACAAAGTCAACACACAAAAGTCAGTGGCATTCGTCTACACAGATAACAAACACACTGAGAAAGAAATTAGAGAAACAGTAACTTTTATGATAGCACCGAAGAAAATGAAATACTTAGGAATCAACCTACCTAAGGAAGTAAAAGACCTTTCAGCTCTGAAAAAAGAGATCTTAGAACATCTCAGAAAATGGAAATATATTCCCTGCTCCTGGATAGGAGGAACCAACATTGTGAAGATGGCCATACTCCCTAAACTGTTATACAGATTTAATGCACTTTCTATCAAAATACTATCAACATACCTCACAGACCTAGAAAAGTCATTTCTAAAATTTATTTGGAATGGAAAGAGACCCAGAATGGCAAAGACAATACTGGGCAACAAAGGTAAGGCAGGAGTTATTACAATTCCTGACATAGAATTATACTACAAAGCTACAGTGATAAAATCAATATGGTATTGGAAAAATAAAAATAGACCTGAGGATCAATGGAATAGATTAGAAGGTACAGAAGTAAATACAAACACACTCAGCCACCTTATTTTCCACAAAGGGGTGAAATATATTTATTGGAAGAAAGATAGCCTCTTTAACAAATGGTGCCGGAAAAATTGGCTCTCCACATGTCAAAAACTGAAACTTGACCCAGGTCTATCACCATGCACTAAACTAAAGTCAAAATGGATTAAGGATCTAAATATTAAAAGAGAAACATTAAATCTCCTGGAAGAGAAAGTGGGAAAAAATCTTGAAAACATTTGGGTAGGCAAAGAGTTCACGGGCAAAAATCAAAATGCACTGTTAATGCTTGAAAGAGTCAAAAACTGGGACATTCTGCACCTAAGAAGTTTTTCGCCTCAAAAGAAATTACCGACAGAGTGAAAGTACAACCCACAAATTTTGAAAAGATTTTAACTAATAAGTATTCAGACAAAGGTCTTCTATCTAGAATCTACAAAGAACTAAAAACCATTAGGGTTCCAAAATTCAAAGACCCAACCCAGAAATAGGCATCTGAGATGAACTCACACTTCTCAGAGAAAGAAATTCAAGAAGCCTATAAATATATGAAGAAATGCTCCACATAGCTAGCCATTCATGAAATGCAAATTAAAACACTTCGATACCATCTCACCTCAGAAAGAATGGCTATCATAAGGAAATCAACCAGCAACAAATACTGGAGAGGCTATGGAGCAAAACAAACCCTTCTTTACTGCTGGTGGCAATGCAGATTGGTGCAACCATTATGGAAAGCAGTGTGGGGGCTCCTTAAAAAACTAGAGCTGGAAGTCCCATTCAATCCAGCTATCCCCATACTCAAAATTTTTCCAGAAGAACTGAAAACTTCATACCATAGTGATATCTGTGCACCTATGTTTATAGCAGCCCAATTCATAATAGTCAAATCTTGGAAACAACTAAATGCCCATCATATGAAGAACGGTTGAAAAAGATGTAGTATTTTTATGTAATGGAATATTACTCAGATATGAAGAATAATAAACTAGAAGATCTCATATATATGAATGGATGTATCTTGAATATATATGCATAAGTACAATAAACCAGAACTATATGTGTAAATATTGTATAGTCTCCCTAGTATAAGAACGCAAAAGAAAAAGAAATAAAAATGGAGAGGCATACCACAGCTAAATGGAAATCAAAGACTTAAGGGATAAACAGCAAAGTGATTGGAAACAAAACAGAGGAAACATAGCAGGAGCAACACTATGCAGTTATATGTACAGGATGAATTAGACAAAGGTCCTAAGAAACCTCAAGAGGGATTTGACACTGATGATAGCAATATGTAACACTAAAGCTATACTTGGAATGCTGTCATTCTGGCCTTTTAGATATGTACTGCTTTTAATGTAATTTGTTACTGTTATACTCTCTCAAGGAAATGGTTGGTTTACAAGAAAACAAAGAGCAAGGGACTAGGAAAAATGCCAAAAGATGGACAGACTAAGATTTGGTACGTGCTTCTATTTCTAAATATCTGTGTAAACATGTGTAACTGCTTTTATCACATTCCATAGAGATTTATTGGAATATCAATGATAGATGGAAAATACCAATTCCATGTTAAGTCTAAGATGTTTGATATTCAGAAAGACAATGATATTAAGCTCAAGCACCCATGTTTTAGAGTACTAATGTCACTAAGCTTTTCTTCTAGGAGAGTTAAGAGTATAAGTTCACACACCAAAAATTAGAGAAATAATAAAAGGGCTATAAGGATAGCCAATATTTTGGCCCTAGCCCTTCAAAGTCAGTGAGGACTCAGGACAGAACAGAACCTATGCTGTAACATCCAATAACTCAGTGTTTTCCCAAATTTTCTGATCAAGGAGATTAAGGGACCACAGAGGAAAGAGATTGAAGGTATATAGTGTGCCTAAGGAGAATCACCCAGAAAGAAAACATTCTCTCAGGCTTTCACAGAGAGCAAAGTGGTCAAGCAATGACCATGACTCATCCAGATGACTGACACCGATAACAGTTCTACAAAGCATTGTACATGGTTCCAAGTAAATCCTGAGGGGATTTGATTTACCTTGGGAGATACAAAAACTACACATTTTGTTATGCAGGTCTTGCTTTAACTTGTTCTTAAACACCCAGCAGAAAAGTTTAAACATGATGCACAAAACATAAAGGTAGTTTAGTACGCTGAGCTGTAAACAGCTCTAACCAACAGCTTCCAACGTTGCCAGTTTCACCAGTAACCCATCACAATTTTGGAACACTTGACTATGTATACAACTACTTTCTCTTAGATCAAAGAAAAGAAATCTATTAAACTAATAACCATTAGAAAATTTATCATGTCTGGGCCTGGCGGGATGGCTCAATGGTCTAAAGTACCTGCTTGGGGAAGCTTGGGCAGCTTCAAGGACCTCGGTTCGATCCCTGGCACCACATGCTGCGCCAGCCCTGCCCTCTGGGTGGGTTGAGCCGGCCATAAGAATGAGTGAATAAACAAACAGGGGTTCTGAAACAAGGAAAAAATAATAATAAAAATAAAAAATAAAAAAAATTCTTTAAAAAAAAAAAAGGAAATTTATCATGTCTACACCCTGTGCTCTGTATAACTATATTGAGGACAATAATATGCATTATATCAATTATTGGGAATGTACTACTAATGTGTTTTGAAACTGTCACATTGTAATTTCTTATTTAAAGTAATAAAAAACTAAAAATAAAATAGATCAATAACAAAAATTTATCAAGTTTAAAGATTTCTTGGCTAGCGGCTGGGGAGATAGCTCGGTGGCACAAGTGCCTATCTGGCGAGTGCAAGGTCATAAGTTCGAACCCTGGTCCCACCCAAAAAATAGATTGGCTACATGCAGGGCACACATACATCTATTAAATGTCTACTGTAAATATGGCAAAATAATTAAAGAAGTTAACATTTGGGCCCGGCAGTATGACTCAGTCATCTAAAGGGCCTGCTTAGGAAAGCTTAGGCTGCTGCAGGAACTGCAGTTTAATCCCCGGCACCACATGCTGTGCCAGCCCTGCCCTCAGGGCAGGCTGAGCCGGCCATAAAAATAAATAAACAAACAAACAAAAGTTCCGAAACAAGAAAAAATTAAAAATAAATAAATAAATGAATAAATACATAAAATAAAGAAGTTAACATTCAATCTAAATCTTCTCAATACCTCTCTGGAGTCATTGTCAATAACCACTTTTATGCAGAGGAAAACAAAGCCAAGAGAATTTAAATATTGAATGAGAAGTTATGCTACTGGTATATAGTAAAATTGTTACTCTGCCCCAGTTCTATTATGATCCAAAAAATGTTCTTTCCACCACTGTATATAGTTGCTGTTATGACGTTTATTTCTGTAAGTCAAGGAAGAGTGAGAATTCTTTTCTACACATATGGTAAGACCAAGTAATAGATATCTAGTATAGAGAGCTGCTATGCTGATGTTTCTAAACAGCTCTACATCTGGATCATACTATTACCTTACTTATTCTCTGGTCTGAGATACCCAGTGACCAATGATAATGCCTTTTTCATTTCAGGAAACAATACACCATAGTACAATAAGAATTTTCTCAAAAACAGGATATTTCTAGTTCTTCCAGAATGTTCTAAATTATAGCTTAAAAGTATTAAACTGCATACCTGTAAATACCCAACCTCACAAAATTCTCCAATTAATTCGGCATCCGTGGTTTCAGTTTGAACTCCACTTTGATGAAATACTTTCATAACTACTAGACAAGCACTATGGGAAATTCTGCTTAAGTTAGCTAGAAAGGACAAAATTTCTGGGGGAAGTGAATCTTGAAAGATTGTCTAAATTTTGTTCTCATCAGTTCTCAGGAGCCTTTGTAGAGCAAACTGAAGAAAAGAAAGTGAGGCTCAAAGGATCTATGGGTTAATGCAGAATAGAGCTATTTCTCCCTTTCTCCAGGAAAGAATCACACATTTGATGCCAAAAATAAGTGATTTGGACTTATTTTTTATTTCGCTTCAGCCTGGTGATCTCTTTCAACACTGTAGAGGAAAGGGCAAAACCATTCTCAAAACTGTTCTTGGTATTCTCAAAGGCTTACTGTGCAGAGATATTTTTAACTGAATATTATGCTAAATGAAATTATCCCCAGCTAAGTGTATCCCCAGCACCCCTAAAGTGTCCTCTCTGTCCCAGTGTAATCACATTGGGTCACAGAATGTGACACATATTGTTATAGCCTGGGCCAGACAGGTTTCTGCAAACCATTGGTAACACTATCAAGAGTTGGAGATCGTTGTGAAGGTTTATTGTTGTTACTCATAATTCCCAACAAGAGCACCGCACAAGTACTCCATGGGATTATACTGAGTTCTCCCACTAATTATAACCCTACACTGAAGTTCTTAAATGATGAGTGAAAGAACAGTAAATGAATTGGCACATGAGAGCATCTACCAGCACTTAGCATTTAACTGGAGAAAACACAACAGTGACTCCTAGTACAGAATGAAATATATATCAAACTTGACAAGACTTTGCCTTAGACACTGATATTCTTGCCTGGACTACTTTATCTCCCTTCATTTGAAGGACAAACATACGTTCTCCAAAGTCTTAGAAAGCTTGAGCATAGTAACAGATAAAAATCTAAAAAGATCACACACAGCGTCAGAGGTGACTGACGTCTATTCTTCACTCCCCAATCGTCCATCTCACTTTGGTCCAGGTGGGAATAGTGGGACAAACTCAGCAGGATTGGAGGAAGGTTGCTGTGATTCTGGAAGAAGCCAATCACTGGATTTCTTTGTTGGATTTTTAAGACACAGAAGAAGGATTGCACTTCAAGGGAAGGGTATAGCCTATTTTCCAAAGATTTTTAATAAACGTTATCTAACATTCAAATCAACCAAATATGTGGATATTAAATGTGTTTACAGCAAAGGCAAAAAGCAGCTCTTAGCAGACTTTTCCTTTAATTATAGCAAGGTAAGTAAAGAGTTGTTTGCTGTATTTAGCATTGAAACAATAAACTTAATTATTCCTTGATTTTAACTGTCAAGTTCTTCCAATATAATGAAAGGATACTAATAACTAGGTAGCCACATTGAACTTATACAACAAAATGTCTTATGGAAATTTTTGCAAAAGTATTGCAATAAATATAAGATAATGTTAATAAAAGCCAAAGTTGACCACAAAAATTTTGCTGAACTTTTTGGGAAAAGTTCTTATTTAATCACATAGTTAAGCTGATTGAAAAATGATGAATGTCTAAAGATGACTATGTGATAGTAATATGTAGTTGGCAAGTGCTGGCAATACGGTTATTTTATTTATTTATGTATTTTCTATATTTTTTAGGGAAGGGTCTACAGGGTGTTCAGGGTCTCACTGCTAGATTGGACCCATAGTGATCTGCCTGTTTACAGCCTCTCAAGAGCTGGGATTACAGGCGCTCACCACCATACCCAGTTTCAATTGCCATCACAGTATGCCCTGGGAGTGGAACTGACATGGCAGGCCCGGGGATTGAAACCTCTTGTCCTGCGCCTGCTTGCAGGTGCTTATGGACATTTTAAATGAAAATGTTTATAAGTGTAAAATGCACATCAGATTTCAAAGACTTTGTTAAATATAGCATAGCACTAAAATTAATTTCATTTTCTATTTAAATATTTTTTTAAATGTGACTATTGGAAAATTTTGAATTACACTGGGCTAACATATTTGCAAGAGTGCTGGTGTTGATTTTTTAACAGTGTAGCTATAAAGAAATTACAGAAGAGAAAACATCCTGTCCCTTCCAGAGAAACCCAATAGTGAAGAAACGAGGCTAACACCAATGACCCAACCTTGCATAAGTGAGATGTACTTTTGAGGAAGCTGGAATTTATTCATTCTCCCTTGCTTATTATCAATAACTTCCTTCCTGAGTGCATTAGTTAAACCACACAGATTATCTGGATATGAAACTTGGCTGAAAGGAAAGGGGTCAGGCAATAATGCAGTGTCACTTAGGATCTCCTTGGTGATAGGTGAAGACAGAGACAAGTCCAGGGAATACCAAGGATGAATAAGCAATTGAAGAGTTCTTCGAATACATTCCTCAGGAAGGAAATCAACAATTCATATTCAAAAAGAATATGCAGAGAACTACCTGACTTTATAGGCATAATGAATAAAAGAAGGCATAAATAAGAAATTCACCAGAAACCATTGTAGATTAATCTTTGTTCCAGAATACAGTCTGAGAAGATCTAAACTTGCAGTGATACATAACACAGAGGAATCTAATGAAGCACGTATGTCCTGTCAAGTGGTGTCCTGGTCACTCTCTCATCGCTGCAACTGACTGCCCACCACCTGCAACTTAAAAAACGAGAGATGTACCTTTGCTGTCAGTTGTAGTCGATTTACCCATGGCCCACGCAAGGCAGGGAGAGTGCACAGACGTCAGGGCAGGCAGCCAGGGACAGAGAGAGAAGGCAGGAGCAGGGAGGGCAACCGACCCTTGCAGGCCACACCCCTGTGACTCCTCCCTCCCACCAGGCCCCACTGCCTAACAGCAATTCAGCTACCGATTAATGCATAGACACATATGGTGGCCCTGTGATCCAATCCCACTGCATACACATGAGGCTTTGGGGGATATTTTAGATCCACACCATAAAAATTGTCTATTAGTCTTGGCTATATCTTTTCCAATTCAAGAAGCCAATGGAATGCATAAATGCAAGACATTGACCTATTTACAATTCGGAGGAAAGGCATGCCTGCTAAGAAGAAATCGTGGCACCTTGTTTCATTTGTAAGATATAAAATTAAATGATAAGAAAAAAATCTAGCTAAGACAAAAATAGGAGGGGGAAATATAAGAAAACAATTCAGGAAAAGTAAAACAAAATTAAAAAAAAAAACTTTTGTTTGAGGCAATGAAGTATGAAACCTAAGGAAACAGGAGCATTATGTAGAATACTATTTCTTGATTGCTAGTCAATAAGCAGACTGCATTAGTGTCACACGGACTGCTTTTCAAGTGTACAAAATGACACTGCCCCAACAGTCTGATTTAGTTAAAATAATAGGACCTAAAAAGGTATGTAATGAAAGCTCTCCAAGTGAATCTAATATATACTCAAGTGTGGGAATGATTCATGAGGTAAACCAGAGGAGCTATATCCCAATAGAGCGGGAAGGATGCGGTTGGTAAGAAAAATGACAAATGTAGACAGGACAGTGTGAAAATGCAAATTAGTGGTAATAAGTTTCAATGGGAGAGAAGAGTCTGGGAGTAAAAATATTTTCAGAATATTAAAGAAAAGATAGGTATGTCTGCAGACTGGAATGCATTTATAGAATACGGTAGAAAGTCAGCGCAAGGAGACAAGTTCTTGGACATATGTTGATGAAATCCTAGTTGTCAAGGAGAGAAAAAAAAAACATACAAATATCCATATAGAAACAATTAACTAGATCAACTTCAAAAACAAAGAAAATCAAGTACTTTTAGCATCAGAAACTGGTTACAGCAGGCAAAACAGTTAAGAAAGTTTTATTAAAATGCTCCTTAGGGCCCGGCGGGATGGCTCAGTGGTCTAAAGCGCCTGCTTGGGAAAGCTTGGGAGGCTTCAGGGACCGCGGTTCGATCCCCGGCACCACATGCTGCGCCAGCCCTGCCCTCTGGGTGGGCTGAGCCAGCCACAAAAATGAGGGAATAAACAAACAAAAGTTCTGAAACAAGAAAAAAAAAAAAATGCTCCTTAGACTAAATATTATGTAATTAATTGACATCTGCCTTATTTGAAAAGGAAGACAAATATTTTGGGCACATAAAACATTAAAAATTGGTCAAGTAGAACCATTTTCTATGATAAATGGAAACTTCACTGTTGTAGGAAAACATTGAAATTAAGAACAGCTAAAACATCAAGTCACAAAAATAAAGAAATGAATGAGCAATACAGGATTAAAGTCCATGACAAATGTACAAGAATTAAAACTATGCAGCCAGTGTGATGATGCAAGCTACTAATCCCAGCACTCAGGAGGCTGAGGCAGGAAGATTGCCATAAGTTCCAGGCCAGCCTGGGCTCCATAGTGAGTTCAAGGTGAACCTCAACTACATCACAAGACCTTGTGTCAAAAAAAGAGGAACTAAAACAGCGGTACAATATTGTAACAAATGAAAAGAAGTATATCTTAGGATCAAAGCACAAAGCAAAGCTTAAGTCTAAGAGCTCTGAACTCATACCAAACATCTTGTCCAGACAGGAAAAAAAAAAAAACTAGAAATGAATTGCAGAACAAATATTAGAAAGTTATAGGTATTCCACAATACTCTATGGGACAACTAATGGATCAAATAATAAGTTTAAAAGACTTGAAAGAGACTGCTGAGAAAGAATGATCTCAGACAGATGGTAGAACAGGACTGCCCACGTGCACTTGACAGAAATTCCAAGCAGAACAACTATCACACTGGAAAAAGGCTTTGCAAGAGCTGTGGAATCAAGATGAGAATGTGCAGCACCTTGTGCAGTATCAGAAACAAGAAAAGAAAGAGTGGAGCAGGGAAAGAACAGAGGTTCGCTTTTCCCACGTCACCCCTCCACCAGTGGAGCACGGCGTGGAGAGAGACACCCTCTGCTGAGCAGAACAATGGTGACAAATGCACCTGACTGGGCCACAGGCACCAACACTAGGCCTACATCAGAGAAACATCATCCTAGGCCGACACTCACGGATCCCAGCTTCAGGCCTGGACCACAGCCCAGCTGTTACCTGCATACTGAGCTTCCAGATGCATGCCAGCGTCCTGAGTCCTGGGGCCCTGCAATGCATGGCAAAGCAAACACTCAAAACCACACCCAGGACTGGGAGGCAGATGCATTGACCTCACTGAGTACAGATGGAATCGTTCTCAGAATACCAGATCTCTGCTGATCATGATCAGAATCCTGATCTCTGGTGATCTAGGGCTTGTTATAAGATAAGCAAGCAGGAAGTACAGAGGCAGAATGGCTTGCCAATTGGGGTTGGGTTTATACTGTGTGCACCCTAGTTACGTTATGCATCATAATGACCAGCCATTTCTAAGAGACAGGAGCAACTGGAACTGGGACAGGAACTATTACTTGGGGACCTGAGAAGCTGAGGTACATGAGCTGGTTGGGCATTTCTGCTACAGCCACACGCCCTAAGCTTGCCTCCATGGACAGAGGTGCAGGCTCACATTCCAGCCGCACTGGCTTTGCAACTTCCCAACCTGTGCTGATGCAGGCTCTGGACCAGAACCTGCAGGGCCAGCCTCTTGTGGCCCAGGATCCTTGCCCGTTCTAACTGACTCAGAGCCAGGACTGCCTCGCAGCCCCAGCCTCAACACTGTCAACCTGATAAATAAGTCCAGCAAACTTCTAAGATGCAAAACCAGTAGTATTTCCAATAAACTATCTCAAGAAGAAACCAAGACACCGATTCCACTTATAATAGCACCTGCAAAAAAAAAATTAAGAGTAAATTTAACCAATGAGATGAGAGACTTGCACACTATAATTACAAAATATTGATCATAGAAATTAAACAAAACACAAATAGTGAGAGGATACTCTGTGTTCATGAATCAGATGATTTAATTTTTAAAATATATAGTATTCAAACTACAAATTTAATGCAATCTCTAATAAAATCCAAATACCCTTAATTTTTCAAAAATAGAAAAACTAACCCTCAAATTCCTAACAAGTAATGAAAACATTTTTGAGAGAGAGAAAGCAGGAAGATCCATATTACTTCATTTCATAGTAATTACAATAGTGTGATAATGACACAAAGAAACACACCAGCATTTATAAAAAGAATCTCCAGAGAAAAAGCCCTGGAGTGTATGGTAAAACCCTTTCCTTAGTAAGAACCTAGTCTCAACAGACGTCATCAGGATGCCCATCCATGTGGAAAATAAAGACTTGCATTGCACAGAAAAATCAACTACAAAATTCCTTCAAGAAAATTTAAGGGAAGAGTCAGCCTGATAGTTCAGTGGAGTAAAGCACCTGCTTAGGCAGAGTGCAGCATTCGGGGTTCAATCCCAGGCCTTGCCATGTTGACTCTGTCCCCCAGGGCATGCTGAGATGGCCATTGACACTGGGCATAGTGACGGGCGCCTGTGCACTTGGGAGGCTAAAAACAGGTGAATCACTATGAGTCTGATCTACATAGTGAGACCCTGTTGATCCTGTTTTAAATACAGAAAAAAAAAGAAAAGAAAAAGAAGGAAGGAAGGAAGAAAGAAAGCAAGGAAGGAAAGAAGGAGGGAAGGAAGGAAGGAAGGAAGGAAGGAAGGAAGGAAGGAAGGAAGGAAGCAAGAAGGAAGGAAAGGAGGTAGGGAGGGAAAAGAAAGAAAGAAAGAAAGAAAAATTAAAGGGAAATCATAGTAATGTTAGAAATAATTTTTTGAACACGAGCTCAAGACATACATAAAAACTGAAAATAGGCAAGTGAGAGTGCATCAAACCCAAACTCTATGTACAGCAAGGAAACAATGAGCAAAGTGAAGAAGCAACTTGTAGAATGGGAGAAGTCTACAGACCACACATCCAACAAGGGGTGAATATATGCAGATTAGGTAAGTAAGTCCTCCTAGGTCTACATAAGGAAACAAGCAAAGAACTTCAACAGACATTTCCTCAAAAAAAAAAAAAAAAAAAAAATCACACAAATGACCAACACTTGGGCGGAAACTGCTCAGCAACACCAATCATTAGGGACAGGCATATTAACATTCTAATGAGCTATCGCTTCAGGCCTGTTAGGATGACCATCATTTGAAGGAAAATGTACTGGTAAAGATGTAGAAAAAGAATACTTGTGCCCTGCTGGTAGGAATAATGCAGACATTCTGGAAGACAGAGTGAAGACACACCCAAAATTTGTCTAAGTTACCACATAGTCCAGAAATTTCATATTTTAGTATTAATCCAGAGAACTAAAATAAGGATATCAAGGGATATTATTCTAATATTCCTCGCAATATGATTCACAAGAGTACTTAAAATGTGGAAACAACCGTAACCATCTATAAAAGAATAGCTAATAAAGACATGACATTCACTTGTGGTAGACTTTTATATAGCCTTAAATAAAGCCTTAAAAAATAAGGAAGTCTTACCACATGAAACAGCACAGATTGTCTTAGTTACTTTTTTCTCATTGCTGGGACAAATAACCAGCACCCAAAATGAGGGAAGGAAAAGTTTATTTAGCTCACAATTACCAGAGGTTTCAATCCATATTCGGCCAGCTCCAAGGCTGAGTGGCACATGGCAGAGAGTAGCAATGGTGACAGAGGCAACGGAACAACCAGGGCAGCAAACAGCAATGGCCTGAATCTGTCTCTCTGTCTCTCTTTATATTACATCAGGCTATCTTCCTTAGGCCATCCACCTCAGGCCACATCTATAATTTCCAGCAGTACTCAGACAGTACTCTCATCAGTACTAAAACACAATCCCAGTGACTCATCAGTCAAGTCTCAATCTATGGAAGTCCCAACCCGATGATTGCATGAGACTTTGCGGGGACAACTAGACATAACCATAACACAGATACACCTTGAAGAATTCTGCTAAGTCTACAGCAGGACAAAGACTGAGTAATTTTACTTCTTCAGATGTCTGACAAGTACACTTATAAAAGCAAAGAGTAGAGTGGTAGGGCAAATGGACACTGGTCATTTAATAAGCACAAAATTTCATTTGTGCAAAATGATCTGCTTCTAGAGATCTGCTCCCCATAATTAACACCATCATACTGTACCTTTAAAATTTTGTTAAGAAGTTAGGCTTCATGGTAAATATGGTTATTACAGTAAGGATTACAGTAAGGAAAAGAAATATGAGCAAGAAAAGTGAAACAACCGTAAAATAGGAAGAAATAAACCCAACCTTCTTCTATCATATAAAATTTTAAGAACAACAAGATTACAAAATCTCATTGATACTCCACATTTTTTAATAATCACTTAAGCCACATAAAACTTAATATCATATCCTAGCCAAGATGCAAAGGAACTGGAAATGATACACTCCTGGCAAAGATGCAAAGTATGCAATTGTCTTGGAAAACAATTCTCTAGCATCTTAAAAGGGCTAAATATGACTTATCACAGAGCCCAACAGTCCCCCTCTCATCGGTCATTTACATGGGGGACATCTAAACACAGAAGGCAGCTCAGTTATACCACAAACAGGAAAAAAGCCAAATGACTTTACTGAGTAGATGGAAAAAAAACCAAACTGTGAGAATTCAACAGAGTGTACTCAGTCTAAGTGAAAGACAAATAAACCACTGACCTATGAAACATTATAAAAATATCTTGAATGCATTATGGTGCATGAAAAGCTGAAGCAAGAGATAGTATTTCACATATTTTCATATATATGATATTCTAAGAAAAGACAAAAATGTAATTGAAAGAAATGGTTGAGAGGAGGACTGACATGAAGAAAATTTGGGTGTAACAAATGTCTTGTTTTTCTTGCAAATGGCTTTGGGTACATGGCACTAAACTTCACCAGAATTCATTAAGCAGTGGCTGGGGAGATAGCTCGGAGGACTAAGCACCTGTTTTGACAAGAGTGGGGACCAGGATTAGATCCCCTGTCCCACATGCTATGCCAGCCCCGCCCCTGGAAACACTGAGATGGCACTTGCTTGTAATACCAGCGCTTGGGAAGCTGAACATAAGGGGGTCACTACAGGCCAGAGTTGCATAGGGAGACTCTGTGTCAAATACATAAAAATGAAAAAGGAATGAAGCCATCAAACAAAAGAAAGAGTTACAGGCAAAATAAGCAGGGAATTTAAACAATTCAATAATGAGCTAATACAAAAGGGAATAAACCATGAAAGGAAATTTAAATTTACTGTAAATTTATATAACATGTGAATTAGTATAGCAATCAAATATTACCACTATAGACGAAAATGAAAAAAAATTACATATATCACTGTGTAGCTTTCTGGGAAAAAAAATTATGTCATATACTGCTTGTGGAAATTCACAAGATCATAAACGTTTTGGAAAACAATAAAAATATCTATTGTCTTTATTTTTCTTAGCACACCCATTCTTTTTTTTTTTTTTTTTTTTTTTTTTTCCGGGGCTGAACTGAGGATCAAACTCACGACCTTGCATTGGCCAGGCAGGCACTTGTACCATGGAGCTATCTCCCCAGCCCCATCACACCCATTCTTAAAAACTTGTTCCATAAAGACACCATCAATAGTATAAGGGATTCCTTGCACTTTCACTCATAGTGGCAAAAAAAAAAAAAAATGGAAACAAACGCCATGCTTCTCAATAAAAAAGAATGGCAGGATATTGGCCATGAAGTAGTACACAACACTTGTAAAGGAATGAGCTCTTTCTATACCAGTGCATGTATTCATATTTCCACAAGTTACCATTCCAAAAAAAGATGATTCAGTGTGTTTAATATAATTCACGAATGGACAGATAGACAGGTGAATGAGAACAGATAAAATTGTATCATGTGATGATACAATTCTAAAGAAAAACAAAAGCCAAAGAAATGCTGTCAGGTATTCAAGAGGGTTGTAAGGAGGTGAGAAATTAAACAGATGCCTGGGAGAAAGGAGGGGGAAGATAATTCAAGAAGAAGAATTGAGGGGCCAGCAGTATAGCTCAGAGGATTTAGCGCTTGCTTAGAGGAAGCGCAGGGGCCAGGGTTCAGTTCCTGGCTCCACCTGCCACGCCAGCCCCACTCTAGAGCGCGCTGACCTGGCGATGGAGTCTGGGCCTGGTGGTGTGCGTCTGTAATCCCAGCACTTGGGAGGTACAAACAGGAGGATCACTATGAGTCAGTAGTGAGACCCTAAAAAAAAAAAAAAATTGAAAAGGACTAGTCTGATTTCAAAAATTGACACTTAAAATATTTAGCTTAAGTGTGTGTCACTCCACAGAGTATTAATAACTTGATAAAAACACCCAGAAAGTTAAATTAGATGTGTATGCTAATAGCAAAGAAAACCAGTAAGATATTTTTATGTGAAAACAAATTCTTATGCGTTGATACTTATGTTTGCATGAATCTGAACAAGCAAAGAGAACAATACAGCCTGATAAAATTGGACTATTAGTTTGGCCTCAGAAGCCCAGGAGTGGATGACACAAAGATCTCAGAATAAGAAGGGGGAACTCTGGTCTACAGCAGCTATTGATTTTTCTATAAATCCTTAAATAACTTAATTGCTGTAAAAAGTGCATGGTACTATTATAATTTTGATGTCAAATATAGGGAAAACTGTAACATGCTAAAGGACAATAAAATCACAATCTATGGTTAACACATTCAACGAGGGTAGAAGAATAAGAGCTTCAGGGAAAAGATTTGTTTCCAGTCCCTGGGGTAAAACTTTATAAACGTATTCAACTTGAAAGCAAAGATACTAAGTATTTACTTAAGTCCAGCCCAGGCACTAACATTTCTGAAAAAGTGGAATTTGCAGCTTCTTGAGAATTATCAGAGGAAATTCCCTAAAGAAATATTCACTAACCATATCCCATACTTCCTGTATTAGAATCTTAAGGATGATACTAAATAATCTACATTTTTAAGAAGTCCTTTCGCTACTCCTAGGTGATTTATACATGAAAAAATAAATGGGGAAACAATATTTTAGACCAATGTTTTCAAGAATTGACATAAACCTCATCTATTTTAAAAAATACGATCCAGGAATTTTGGAAAATGCAGCGTGAGGCAGCTTCAGCGGAGTCTGCTACAAAACAGCTGACATAGCTCGGAAACAGGGCTTATAATTCTGCTGCAATATTAACGCTGTTTATGCAACAGAGAAGAGAAAGTGAGATCACAGGTTGTTTGGGTGAGATATTTATGCTAATATTTTCTCACACTTACAGTTTCTTTCTCTTGTCACGGAAGCCACCTTATTATAACTATTATTTTCCTCCAAGCACGTGGTTGATTTTCTGGCCCATTATTTTGGAGTTTTCTGTCATTTCGAGACTCTCAAAAGGCAAAGTCAGAAGGTTAGATCCTTTGGTAGAAAATTCTATTACCAAATTAAAAAGCCCTCAGCTATCACAGACGCTGTGGAAGAAGTATTTGTAACACTGAGAATTTACATATTTTTCTTATTCCATGAAGAGTCTTCTCTATGAGTGACTAAATCATTCACCAAGCTCCAACCTGTGGATGATAGACAGCAAAATATGCTTGAGATGTATCTCAAATCGGTGTCTGGCTCTAAAGAAATTACTTAACTATGCCCCAGTGTCCCTGTCATTACAGAAAAAGCAAGGACTAGAGGTTCTTTTAGGATGAGTTCAGCATCCTGCCAAGTTTTAGGATATCCAGTGTGAGATTATTTTTTACCACATACAGTGCACTGTGCAAGTTTAGGGGACTCCTGCAATTCAGGCACTGAAAAATCATAATTTAATATATAAACTGACTCTTACTCTGTCACCTTTGTTCCATTTTTGCAGGTCTATTTTTTACGCCTTTACTTTTTCTAAAAAATATCACATATTGTCAAGCCTTGCCTTTTAGATAGGGTAAATATGACCAGCTTGGAGATTCCTGGGTAACAATAATAACTGTTTTAACTGGATTTAGAATTTTTCTTACAAAGAGAGACAATCTTTTGTTAAGAAAATGCCACAATAACCTACATGAACTAGGTAAGAAATAATAGAACCAGAGTGTGGGCAAAACTTCTACTTAAGGAGAGATACTATTTGCTTTTAATAGAAGAAGAAAAAGATGAGGGAAAAAAGGAGATATGAAAATAGAGGAAAGAGTGAAGCTGAAACAGAAAAATGCTATTTTGTAATGTGGGAGCGGACAGCTGTAAGGAGCCTCCATGTCTCCATTAAAGTCTATAAAATTCACAGCATTTTTGTTGCGAGTGGAATTTTAAACACAAGAGAAGACTTGGAGCTTTGCATATGAGTGACAAGGCAGCATTCGTGAGTGTAGAAACAGACACAGAGAGGGTCTTGATAAGATTGACTGCCAAGACTTTGCAGCAATTACGGGAAGCATTCTGGCCACGAATTGGGAGCTTAAGCCATGTTTACAGCAATTCTCAATAGACGAGTAAGCTCATAATGACACATAACCACCTCGTTTCTGTATGTTCTAAAGATCAAGCATTAGTGTATTATTAGAAACCTGAGAATTGGTGTGTGGATGCAGGAGGGATAATAGCTGCTCTGTGTCAAATGCGTTTGCCATGTCAATAGCGAACTGTGACATTCTGGAACACAACATCACCATCTCTTGAAAGTATGAAGAAAATTAGTATTCAGATAATCTGTACACAAAGCAGTTCAAATAAGTAACAATATGCTAAGTACATGACTGAAGTATCTTGTCATGCAGAGCAAATCAACTGACAAAACTATCTGTATAATTTAGACGCCACAATTTTAGTAGAGAGGGCTATGAAAACTAGTCCATAATTGACTTTTGACACAGATGTATTTATCTGTTAGTTTTCCTCTTACCTGCTGGCAAATCCCACCCACATGCATACCACTTCATAATCCCAAAAGGAATATAAACACATATGCTACGTCTTTCGTGCAAAGGCTCAATAACAGACAAGACAGGGGCCCAACAGGATGGCTCAGTGGTCTAAAGCACCTGCAGACAAGACGAACTTTTAGACATTAGCAAATTAAAAAGAAAGGAGTCAGTACAAGCAAATCTATTCATTATTTAGAAAAATGTTTTAGAAGCTAAAGAGTTGAATTGTTGTACATTGTTTTATGGACTATATTAATAAGTATCATGGGTAATTAAAGCCATAATATGTGCGGTCATAACAAGATCTCTTTGATGTCTGGTAATCAGCAAAGGCTTCACAGAGTGGAGAAGTCAGGACTTGGTTGGCACACCGGTGTGAACACACAAAAGATGGACAAGGGGAAAGCTCAAATGTGCTGAGCTGAGACAGGAACCATGGGAAGAACAATGTGGGAAAATATGGGGAAGCAAAGCGGGAAGGACCAGAAAGTCTCGGACACAACCTCTCAGTGCCACAGGTCGGACTGCTTAATATCACCAAATGTTTCCTTGCAGACTAAAACTAACAATTAATGTAGTTTTAGTTATCCTGACTTCTTCACAGGTATGTTATAAAAATCAAGTAAGTCCACACACGTAGAAATACAACAATTCATTTAAAATTGCATACAAGTACGAATTTTTATTTTTATTACTGCTAGAGATGAATAATCTCTAGGATTATCAAAGATGAGTTTCACTGGTGTTCAGGTTAGCTGTTCTGACACTAAAACCTGGTAGTTTTACTTCACTGTTTTGTACTACCTCTCTGTGCTCTGTATTTCATGGCTTAGCTTTGCCTCTGAGTTTTGGTATTGGACATTCTGGTAGAAGTATCTTCAGTGGCTCCTACCACCTACTACCTGACTGTGCTCTTATGTTGTAGTAACTAAGAAAATAAACAATTACTCACTTATGCTCTGTTGGTATCTCTTGGGCACAAGTCAGCGGAGACCAGTCACACCTGAAGTGTAACAATGTCCTAAATGTTGGATTGTGTGCCTGGGTTCATTTTGAGAATTAAAAAAGACCAAATGGCTTTATGCTCTTGTTTGGGCAGGATAGGGGAAACATTACAGCTATATGATTCTTTAGGTATGTTGATGCTGTAAGTGGATTCACAGTAAATGAAATAAGAGGCTGTTATTAGCAATACTGGGTCAGTACAGTCCCACTGCCGAGTTTATATCTATTACTTTGTGAAGATTCAAAACAATGGTGATAGGCATTCAGAAGTTCACAGCATGGAAAACATTAGGAAGAAATTAAGCCTGCCTACAGGCTTGAATTTTCAAAAAGTAAGAGAAAATCTAATGAAATGAAAAAATTAGGAAACCCATTCAGGACCTCCCTGCCTCACAGGAGCTATTTTTATTCTCCATTCTGTTTCTCCAATAACTGTTCCTATTCTTAGCAAGAGAAATGTGAGCTGAGGAGATAGCTCAGCAGCACAGTGTCTACCTAGCAAGCACAAAGTCTTGAGTTCGATTCTGGGTACCAAAAAAAAAAAAAAGGAATGAAGAAATTCAGGTGTGGATTCAATGATAAACCAAGACTAATTTATATTAATATATAAAACTATAGTCTAAAATTCTGTATCTTTTTAAAAGAGAAGCCAAATTCCATTTATGCATAGTTTACATCATCCTACAGGAAGAAGGGAATTTCAATCTGTTTCACAAGCTTTATTACAATTTTTAAAATACCACTTCATTTATTCAACAAATATTTATTGAATGCTATGTGAGAGGTGAAAGTAGAGTTCTCAGAGTTTCCAGTACAGTGGTGATCGAGACAGGCGTGACTCCTGGGCCCCGAAGTGCGCATGCCTGTGAGGAGGAACGGAAACAAAGCACAGCACGCCCTGCAACGTCATCAGCAGCCAGGAGCGCAGGAAAGCTGGCAACAAGTGACGCAGTGCGCAAGAACAGTTGTCGTCTACCAGGTAGTCAAGACCGGTGTCAGAAGAGGCGCCATTTAAGCAGAAACACGAGTGAATGGATTTCATTCTGAGCTCGAGGAAGTCGATGAAGATTCTAAGCAACAATACAATCTGACTTATATACGAAAAGGATCCCTCTAGCTTGTGTAGTGAGACCGTGCTCAGACAAAGCATAGATCACACAGTGAACCAAGAGCTTGCTTAAGTGCTTAATAAGGGAGGTCAGTGTCGTGGACGAGGTTGACATCGGTGGAGATGAAAAAAGTAGGTGGATTTGGCGCTGGCGAGATGGCTCAGTGGTCTAAAGCGCCGGCTTAGCCAAGCTTAGGCAACTACAGGGATTGAGGTTCGATCCCCGGCACCACATGCTGTGCCAGCCGCCCCCCAGGGTAGGCTGAGCCAGCCATAATGAAAAAAAACAAACAAACAAACAAAAAGAAAGAAATAGGTGGAATTGGCCTAGACTTGTGAAAAGGGCCTGCAGATAGATCTATGTGAAGAAAAGCGAGATCTCTGAAGACCCTCAAGTTTCTATCATGAGCAAACACATGGTAGGTCCATTTATCAGGAAATGATACATTTGTAAAAGTGGCAAACTTAGGAAACAAACTCAAGACATTGATTGTGGGGTGTTTACCAAGTATGTATGAAAAGCGTGGGTATATACAGATTTAAAGATGAAACAATTTAGGACCAAAGCCATACATTTAAATGTCTGAATGTTTATCTATATACGTGCTCATTAAAAAAAAAAAAATTAAAGGTACTTGGCATAGGGTCTCACTACACAGCTCAGGATCATGGTGGTCCTCCTATTTTCAGCCTCCCAAGTGCTAGAATTAGAGTTGTGCGCCACCACAGCTGGCCTTGGTGGCCAGCTCAGTGGGTTCGGGGGCATGGCTGGTGCAGCATGTGATGCCAGGGATCGAACCCCAGTCCCTGCTTCTGCCTAACCGGACACTTAGTCTGCTGAGCTATCTTGCCAGTCCTTCATGTTAAATTTGAGGAAGAACTGGATACAACACCGAGGAGGACAATCTAGAGAGGAAAGAGACCATGCATAAGGACTGAGTCCTAGATGTATTTTTAGCATTCAAAGGTTTGTGACTTATTTTCTCTTCACCCTCTGTCTCCTCTCCAGTGGTCAGTCATTCCAATTTTCTGAAGACTGAGACGTTTTCTGGGATGCAGGACTTGGTGCTAAAAGCAGAAAGTCCCAGGCCAATCTGGACCTCTGGACCCTCTATCTGTGCCTGCTCTTCTTCCCCGCTGTGTGAGCCACGAGGCTGACCTCTGCCAACCCCAGTCAGCCAGGCTCTCTTCATTCTCTCTAGAGCCAGCAGAGTAGAAAATTCAAATAAATGACTGTTTGTTCCTGCCTCCTCTTTCTCTGCTCCCAAGGTCTCTCTCCAAACGCCTCCAGCCTAAGGGTGACTACTCTCTTTTGCTGTGCCAAACCCATCAGCTGCAGAGGTGCTCCACCCTCTTGAGTATGTCCCCTAACCTGCATGCACATCTCTGAATAGTCTCCCTACAGAGACTGATGGGTCTGGCTGACTCATTGTTGGGGTGAGGTGGGGGGTCGGCCCAAGGAGAAGCTGGTGAGGTAAAAGCAACACCAAGATTCCTAAGTGAAAGCTCTGAGGGCCTGTGAATGACTGGGGCCAGTGGCTTTGTTTCACAATGTCACTGGGTAGTATGGGGACTAGTCCTGTCTTCCAGGTTCTAACTGACTACCACCTTCAGTCAATTAGAGAGAACCATTGGTGAATGTTAAAAATTCACATTTATTTTAGGACAAAAATAAGAAGAAAAAGAAAAGAGGCACTCAAGGAACCAAGGGAACTTGGAAGGAAAAAGAGAAGACTCACCCGGCAAGCAGAACAGACCATGCGAGAACAAGAGGGCAGCGACTGGAAAGTTCGTTGCTGCCGTCTTTTAAAGCCTTCTTTAGGGCTGATCCAGGAGGTCCCATGTGAGCTTGTGCTAGAATCTTGGCACCAGGTTGGTGTATCCTTGTGTCAGACTGTTACAGGGCAAGGTTTGGCTTGGCCTCGTGTCAGGATTGCGAGCCCTACTTTGTACCTTTGGTTAACAAGTCTTTCTGGGTCAGGCTGTGCTTGAAGCTCCAGCTACGTTGCCTCTCTTCTGAGGTACTTTAGACATCTGTGGAGATGTGGTTAGTTCTTATACTAACTCAGAGAATGCAACTGGCATTTGGAGAGTAGGAATTAGGTGTGGCAGAAATCTTCCTGGAAACTAGATGGTCACAATTATCAAAGGATCAACCCTTGCAAAGACTTTGAAATGCCTATTTGAACATTTTTGTAAGGGAAAAAAAAAAAAAAAAAGAAACCTCTTCTGTTCTTGTGTGAGCTTACAACACATAAAAATCTATTGTACTGTGCTCAGATATATTGCATTTTACATAAATAAAAACACTATGTAAATCAAAACAAGGGCTGTATGGATTTATTTGGAAATTTACCAGAAGAGTTTATCATTTCAGAATGTTATGTTACTGACAGCATGGTACTTAATTTTCTATTATAATACAATTATATCAGTTCTATAATTCTATATTTACTACAAGCTGATTACTATTTGTTTATGTCTTCTCATACAGTTGTGCTTGGGTAGTTACATATTAAAGTACATATTATTATACATCTTCCTCCTATTACAGTTAGGTAATCATATTGACTTTTTAATATTGTGTATGTTTGTGGGTGATATTGTCTATGAAATTCATTCCAAGATAATAAAGGTAATATTGTACTAAAATATATTTGTTACACAGGAGCACACAGGTGCAAGCAACTGACAGATATGTTACTGAAATCTGTGGCAAGAGGGACATCTTCCAGTAGGGAGAAACAGCAGTCTTCCAGGGGTGGGCAGGAGTGACCAGGAAGGGGCTCTGGCTCTGAAACTATGTTGAATGTCAGAACCACCTGGAGAGCTGCTCCAAGACCACCTGCTGGAGCCCACTAGAGAGAGACCTCAGAATCTCTGGCCCTAAAACTAAATGGAAGCTATTTTAGTTAGTCCTTATTGTTTGAGCACCGCTGAAATAAGAGATCAAGAAAAAATAACGAGGAGAAATTCAAGGTGGTTCATACTGATACTGTGTCACTTAACGAATTAGTTTTGTTTCCAGGCACAAGAGAAAGAAGGAATGGATCAAAATTGACCAGAGCACTACGAGAAACTATATTGTCCCTGTAAGTCTTGGAATAATGACAGCCACCATTGGAGAAACTTTCTCAAAATATTTTCCTTCAAGGCTGACAAGTTTTATTATGAAAATAATTGTAAACTTGTGGAATGCATTCAAGCAGACTTTAAGGGTAAGGCTGGAGAGCTAGGACATAGAGGTTCAATGGACAGCCCTGGGATGGTCAGAGAAGGGCACAAGTCTGAGGCCTATTAGTAGATGTTCAGAAAATGTCCAATAAGAAAATTCCAGGAGTTGACCTGGGAGAGACAGATGTTGTCAGAGGAGAATGACAACCAAGTCCAATAATAGCCCCTGCAGCAGACTCCATGAGTGCTCTGGGTGAATTTTCTGTGATTCCTTTATTACTTCGTGTACCACATCCTAAAGTTCTTCACATTTTAGCTTATAAAAGTAGTCATACAACTGGCCCTCTTCAGAGTCACACGCTTGAGCTCAGGGAGCTTCCATCAGACAGAGATAGAGGCACCCCAGACTCTCTCGCAATCTCTGACTGGAGTGGTTGTGTATTGTTTCACCACAACAAGATAGGAAAAACTGCGACATAATTTATATTCCAGAGCTTTTCTGCAGAATCAAGCTGAGTTGTTCCTTCCCATTTTACCTAAAATCATCCCTTTATTTGTTTTCTTCCCTTCCCTTTCCTGTTTCTGCCACTCCATTATAAGTTTTTGTTTGCAGAGATTTCTTTAAAAATCACTCACTCTTCAAACTTTTGTCTCCAAGTCAGCCTTAGCACTCAGCCTAAGTAAGACAGCCTCATTCTTCTGGAGGCCAGACAGCAGCGTGTGCCACCAGGGGCAGCCAGAGCACAGCAGGACTCCCTAGTCACAGGCTGAGGGGGAGATCATCGCCAAGAGGAAGGACAATTTTACCATGCACAACTGTATTTACAGAGATGGTAAATTTTAAAAGATCACTGAGTGAGTTTTTCTATGAGTCTTTACAAAGATGACAAAAATTCTCCATGACACCTCTCAAGAATTCTAGCACCAATTTTCTAGTGGATGCTTTTCCCACACTATCACTTGTCACTCAATAGAACCAAATGGTATCCTTTAGAAAAAGAAACTGGATGAGGCACCAAAACAATGGTTTATATGTGTCCCCACCTCTCCCACAGTCTAGCTTCACATAGGTAAGACTTTAGAATGTATGAAAGAGAGGGAGAGACAGAGAGACAGAGACAGAGACAGAGAACGTTGTAGCTATCAGGTGCTCACTATAAAATATTAACTTAGTTAATTTTCTGATCAGTGCTGAGCACCAGTGCATTTCAAGTGATTTTTTATGATTAGCATCAGAAATAAATCTAAGTTGCTCATTAAATGAACAGCGACACATTTCAAGTGTCAGCCATGGTAATGCCAAGAGCTGTGGAAGGTACAAAGATAAGCAGAAATGATGACTCACGGGCACCTGATTTCTGTTTGTTGCCCTCTCCAGTATCTATTATTTTGGGATAAAAGTAAACATGAAGCTTTAAAAAAAAAAGCCTGTTACTTTTTACTTAAATTCTAAGTCTTTGAGCTATCACATGACAGAGTTTTCTAACCACTGCTTTATATTAGGAAACGTATAGGCTTACTTTCTCACTTCAATAGCCTCCTTCAAATGGCAATGCAAAGGAAGTGAATATATGTCCAAACCAAGATGAAGAAGCAGGCCAATTACAAAGATAATGGGTACAAATAATTTAAAAAGTCATCCTTACAATAATATTTTTTTATCACTATGACCAAATACATGACATAAACAACTTAAAGGAAGAAATATTTATTTGGGCTCCTGATTTCAGAGGCTCGAGTCCCTCATCTTCTGGTTCCATGGCCATGGGCTTGAGATCAGGCAAAAGGACAAGGCACAGAGATATTATTGGTCTGCTTTCCGAACACTAGGACCAAATGCTCAACAACAACAGCTTAAAAAAAAATTCACTTGGCTCGTGATTTCAGAGAAACCGGTCCATGCCTGGCTGGCTCTAATGGAGGAGTAGCATGGTAGAAGAGAATGGTTAAACAAAGAAGCTGAACTCATGGTGATGAGGAAGCAGAACAGGAGAACAGCGTAGGAGAGGAAGGATCCAGGGGGTTAGCAACAGCAGGGAGGTCATGGCTCTCCAACCCTCCCAGGCCAGGCAGATGCGTGCTT
Source organism: Myocastor coypus (assembly GCA_004027025.1). Lineage (NCBI taxonomy): Eukaryota > Metazoa > Chordata > Mammalia > Rodentia > Myocastoridae > Myocastor > Myocastor coypus. The sequence goes on along the minus strand of PVJA010002736.1, from coordinate 37,835 downwards.
TGCTCAGCCCCATGATGGCTTCAAGCCAACCAAGTTGGTTAATGAAGCCTAACTACCATCAAAGTCTGTCTCCAATGACCTAGTTCCACTCACTGGCCCGAATCCTAATCATCCTTTCAGTTGTGAACTCATTAGTGATTTCATACACTAATGAGGTTAGCACCTCACAAACCAATCACCTCCCTGAGCATCTCTGCATCCAATCAAGTTGACAATCAAATGGTGCCTACAGTGGGGAATTTTTCAACACCAGATTTTTCTCAGTTTAATACCAACTCTTAATTACTAATATGGTAATAAAGGTGCAGTAACTAAAGTCATCATGTTAGTTTCCTTCCCTCTAGTAGAAAGCAGGCATATCTAATACTCCGAGTAGCAAAGCTATATAAATGAGTGTACCGATGTACCATGCATGTTTGCCAAGGGTTAGCTCCCTTACATCTTTGAAGAAATAATCCACTGAAATAAGGATACCCAGGAACAAGGGAGAAGATCACATTTGGTGGAGTTGGAGAATAAGAGAGGAAAGATACTCAGTGTAGAGTGGAAGAAGGTGATGGCTCACCAGGGCTGTTTATCCAAGGACATACACAGAGACAAGTCCCTTTCAGAACAGCATAAAGGCAAAGAATTGCTGTAGAAGAAAATCACCATTTTGAAGCCAGCTACAGAGCTATAGACAGCTGAAGGAGCTGCAACTCTTAGGAGAGGAAGACCAGAAATCCACCAGCTCTTTCCAAGGAATAATCCAGTACCTCCCAGTACCTCAGCACACACACACAGGAATATGGAAGAGATCAGAGGAATCAAAATTCCGACTACAAACTTTTTAGCAATCTTCTAGCCCAGCTATGAAAAGAATGGTAGGTTTTGGGAGAATTTTCAGCAACAATTGAAATAAATACATGATTTTCTCCCCAGAATGATGGCAAGTGATTAAAATACCATGTGTTGCCAATTTTACATTATCTTCTCAATCTGCTAGAATATGTCATCCAGTATCTGTCACTAGTTTGTTTTTTTTTTTTTTTTTTTACATTTCAACTTTTTTTTTCTTCAAAAGGAGTGAGTTGTGTACAGGGGGGTTAAATGCTTTATAGACAAGAAAAAATAAACTGCACTAGAACCCACTTATTCATTATCATCCTCTTCTTCATCCTCCTCATCCTCTTCATTTTCTTCTTCCTCCTCTTCACCTTCACCTTCCTCATCCTCCTCCTCTTCCTTCTTTTTCTTCCTTTTCAGCCTTCACAACTCCCTTTTTTGCTGCATCAGGTTCTCCGTTAGCCTTGTAGGCAGCGATGTCCTTTGCATACTTTTCATTCAGCTTAGCAGCCTTCTTCTCACATGGCTGCTTGCCTTCTGCTGCAGGATTATTCCACAGTTCTCCAAGTTTCTTTGCAACATCACCAATGGAGAGGCCAGGATGGTCTCCTTTGATTTCTTGGACAATACCCCATTGTAGTACAAGAAGCTCCACAGACAGTGCTGGGGCAAGTGAGAGCCAGATGGGCACTGGGCAGCTCTGTACCTTGCTGAGGAAAAAGAGTAAACATGGGCAAAGGAGATCCTAAGAAGCCTAGAGGCAAGATGTCATCATGTGCATTCTTTGTGCAAACTTGCCGAGAAGAGCACAAGAAGCAGCACCTAGATGCTTCCATTAACTTCCCAGAGTTTTCTAAGAAGTGTTCAAAGAGGTGTAAGGCTATGTCTGTTAAAGAAAAAAGGAAAATTTGAAGACAAGGAAAAGCATAAAGGGCTCATTATGAAAGAGAAATTAAAACTTATATTCCTTCTAAAGGAGAAACAAAAAGTTCAAAGATCCCAATGTGCCCAGGAGGCCTCTTTCGGCCTTCTTGTTCTGTTCTGAGTATTGACTAGTCAAAAATCTCTAAATGCATTTCTTTTTTCATAGTTGAATTGAGAGCTTGAATTTTCAAAAAGATCTGACCTCTTTTGGTAACCCAACCTTCAGTAAGTGAAACCTTAATTGATCACATCACTTACTAAAGGAGAGAGTTTGGGGGCTGGGGAGATAGCTCAGCAGTCTAAATACCTGCCTGGCAAGCACAAGGACCTGGGTTCGATCCCTGGTAGTACAAGTCATGCTGGCCCTGAAACTGGGCATGGTGTCACATGCCTGTAATTTCAGTGCTGGGGAGTCTGAGACAGAAGGATCATTAAAAGTCTGAACTGTATAGTGGGATCCTATACCAAATAAATAAAGTAATGAATTTTTTTAAGATTTTTTTTTAAAAAAGGAAAGAATCCTTTAATAGAAAGAACTGCACTGGTCTAAATGTCAATCTGACTCTATCATCTACTGACATTACGATTTCAGGAAAGAAAGTTTCTCTTCCTTTCACTGTTATTCTTTCTGACATTTTAGCATTCTACTTTTCTAAGATGCAAAATAGAATTGGTAATATTTACCTCAAAAGTAAGCCCTAAAACTCAAGACATGTTTTCATTTTACTCATCTCTTTAGCCTCTAAACCAATCTCAAATGCCATTTTTTCAAGCACTGGATCTCCAATGCATTAATCCTTCAGGTGTTATCTCTTCAATCAGCTCAGTAGTTTTCTTTTTATAAAGCTGAAGCAGTGAAAAAGGGTTACTACTTAGACTACTTTATTTTGCATTTTTGAATAATGTTTAACAATTGGGCAGCTGTTGTACCAGCATTCTCACCTCAGCTTCACCTTAGCTTGTTAACTCTGTGACTTATCCGCCTCTGCAGAGCAGGGATACCAATCTGACTGAGTAGCACGTCTTCCCTGCCTGTATATTTGTCTTCCTTCACTATTATTTGAGGCAGTCCTTTTAGTTTTTTTTTTTTTAAAACAATAGTTTGTTTGCATTTGGCCTACTTTAGCTATAATAAATTCTTGTTCTATCTCATGACAGGTTTTCAACTGCCACAGAAGTGTGCTGTAGCCTGTCAATTTGCTATTTAAATATTTGGATTTTTTCTTCTTACTTTCTTATGTCTTATCTTCCCTCTAGTTTGTTTATTTCTTTATTTACTTATTTATTTATTTATTTTTATGAGGCCTATGCTCTGACCCTCAAAGACTCTAATTTGCACACCCTTAGTTGCAAATTTATAGTTAGTGCTGCAATAGTCCCTGACTGTGCCTGGAGTCTTTAAAATAGTTCCCTGTAGCAAATCATACCTATAAACATTTTACAAGCAGGGTAAGTCAACATGTCTAAGCAGGCTGCTTCAGAAAGCACCTGTATAATTTATGGAGTAGAATAGAAATACTGCATCCAGAAGCATTTTTCTCATCTCACTAAAACTATAGCAGGACTTCAGCGTTCAGTGAGTGACTGCTCACTTCCTGGAGAAGAGCTCCAAGAGGAGGAAATAAATTTTCAGATATCCTTCTAGAATGTATATCTATTTTTCTAGCCACTTCCACACAGGTACAAATAGCTCTGGATCGCACCTCTTCCAATTCATCTCCAATTTCCCTTTGGACAAGTCACTCTTGTTATTTCTATGTGCCTCAGTTCCTTCCTCTGTATAGTATGCATGAAAACAGCAAACTGTATTATCAGTGTGTGTGAGAATTAATAACTGATGAAGGAAGATGTCTAAAATGACCTCTGGCCACTAGAGGCACGCAGACAACGTCAGCAATCATTTTTATTCCTGCTATCACCTCTTTCAGGTCTTTGTCATCTCCTCTCTTCTCTATCATCTCCATAAAATTAATGGAAGATCGAAGACCAGAGTCAAGGGGGCAGTGGAAAGAAACTTAGCCATGGTTCCTTTATCTCAGGTTCTGTCCTTATTGACGACTCAAATTGAAGACCTTGGGTCTTCTGTCCTGGTGCCATGTTCACCCAGGTGTTTAATTCCCTCTGGTCTCCTACTTCCGTAAAACGTTTCCACATATCTTCTGAACCTTGTTTTTTTTTTATTTTTAATTTTTTTTTCTTGTTTCAGAACTTTGGTTTGTTTGTTTATTTATTTATTTTTATGGCCAGCTCAGCCTTCCCGGAGGGCAGGGCTGGCGCAGCATGTGGTGCCGGGGATTGAACCATGGTCAGTTGCCCAAGCTTTCCTAAGCAGGCGCTTTAAACCGCTGAGCCATCCTGCCGGGCCCCTGAACCTTGTTTTAGTGAACAAGACCACAACTAAGAACATGCCAGTGTCAATTTCAATTTATCATCAGTGCAGGAAACAAGCAAACTGAGAAAGAATCTGAGCTAAAATTAAAACAAGCTATGAGAATAAAGATAATTATTGAAAAGGCAACTTCCAGTAACAAAGCTTCCTTAAATTTCCAGTCACCACTATGTAACGTCCCTCTTTTAGTAATAATCGTGGGAAAAACTGAAAAGTTTCTTATGTAACAAAATAGTTGTTTAGGCCTCATGGATATGATTAGGTGCTACTCATTAAGAGAAAGGCATACCATTTCCCTGCAACTCACATACACTGAAGAATATTTCTTTAGATCTAATCTATTCAATAAATATCTATTGAGTACCCACTATGTGCACTGAGGTATGAAAAGATAAAGAAAGCTAATAAAATAGAATTGGCATTCAAATAGCTCATGATCTAGTAGGAAAAAGAAGCTAATTATACAAAAAGCTATAATGCTCAACAGAAAATTAAATGCTACAGGCAACATATAAATACAATTCTCTCAGGCAAAAACTGAAAAGTATAGTCTGTTCCAGAGAATTTACCATGAAATCCATTTTTCTGCAACAGAATCTCTACTAAAATAGCTACTTTAGGTTGAAATAAAATTTGACCGAGCACCTCCTCTGAGCAAAGCGCTACACTGGATTTTATGCTGGATGCAAAAGTCAGTGGGGAAACCACAATACAATGGTAGCTTGGTTTATGAACTTAATTTCTTTTTCCATCTGGGGCAAGGTGGTTGCTTTTGTGTTTATGTGGGGGAAGATGGCAACAGTTGTGTTCGCTACCTGACTTAGAGTTTGGGAACAACAGCAAAAGTTTGCCTAATGCTTTTGCTTGTGAACAGAACTATCGCAAGCAGAAGCATTGATGAGCTGACGTATTAGTGTATAAGGTAACATGAGATGTGCACGTATGCAATTATGTTCTTCAAAAAAAACCTTAATGTTCAAAGGACCATGAAAATGGAAAGCAGAAAGTATTTCTAATCAGATCCAGACAGGTGTCATGGGTGAGGACAGTACACTAATTAGTTTTCCATTGCTGTGACAAAGCATCTGAGAATAAGAATTGGAAGGAGGAAAGAATGATATTTCTCCCAGCGTCAGGGGTTCCAGTCTATGGAAGACTGCTTGCATTGCTAGGAAACTCAGCTAAGGCAGGACATCATGAAAGCAGGCAGAATGCAAGACAGCCAGAGCAGAAGGGGCTCTGAGCCAGACTGATTTCCAAAGCCATTCCCCAAGCCATGCCTCATCAGTTAGGCCTGTCTTTTGAGCTACCCACTGAGCTACCGACCTATTGATAGATCAATCTATCACTAAAGTTACTGTACTCATTATCTAATCACCTTCCAAACACTCCCACCTCTGAACAAATGACGCTTCGGGCAGCAAATTAGATTCAAATCATTGCATTCCACCAATGACTCCCAAAGGCTCATGGCCATCTCATTATGCAAAATGCATTCAGGCCATCCCTGTGCATCTTCAGACTCTCAACAATTCTAGAGTTGCCTAAAAACTCAAATCTGAAGCCTCTTCTAAGTCTCATGGCCAACTCCTAACTGTCAGCTCCTGTTATATAAACAATCAAATTATACACTTCCCACCAACAGTGGTGCAGGCCAAAGAAAGGAGAGATAAGAACACAGTGAGACCAAAACTCAGCATCACTGAGTGCCCATTAATCCCTGCATCCCCATGTCAGGCCCTTGGAACAGACGCTCCAGTGATATGAGCTCCAAGGGCATGGGCAGCCCCAGCCCTATTGTCCTACCAGCTACAACCCGCATGTCCTTAGGCTGTGCTTGCTACCTGCAGATTTCCCCAGGAGATGCTCCCTAGTTTTGGCCTAATTTCCTGTGGTCTCCACTGTAGCTTCAACGTTGTACTCTGAGCTTCATATATTGTCCTCTTAGGTGCTTTCCTAAGGGATTGTGACCCTGTCACCTGCTGTCTGGCCTCCACGTTGTTCCTTCGAAATTTAAGTGAAAGTCTGTGAGCCTACAACCCTTAGGTTCTACATGCCTCCAACACATTGCATAGATGTTTCAAGGTCTGTAGCCAGCTGGGGAGTAGCCAAGCCCATGTGGACCACAACTGCAACATCCTCAGAGAGCCTCGGTGACTGAGCAGAGTGAAATGAGTCCAGGAGAACATCTTCCTAGGCAGCATTACACAAGCAAGATGGCTTGCTATTTTTTTGTCAAAATAAAATGTTTTGGACAAATATCCTTGAACCTGTGGTGGGCATAGCCCAGCCAATATCCGAAATATCCTCAAGGCCGCTTTCCACTTGTCCTTATACAAAGTACCTGGCCAGTAATCTCTTCAGTCATGCCTTGCTCAGTCCTAAATTTACAGAAACTTACTGAAAGGAGCCACTAATGCCCAAGCCATTGCCTCCGTACTGTGCTCCTTTGAAATTTCCTCTGACAGATTCATTAGTCATGTATATTTAAACTTAGCCTCTCACAAATTGTCAGGGTATGGGTGGAATGTAAGCAAGCTTTTTGCAAGAATGCCGTCCAATTCCCAATAAAATCCTCATTTCCATCTGCAATGTTATAAACACAATTTTTACTGTCCACATTACTCTAAGCCTTCTGGTCTTCTGATCTTATACCAGAATCACACATGAAGATCAGCTTACAACATCCTAAGGCTTCTTTAACTTATTTCTCCAACTTTCTAAATAATTTCCACGAAGCAATTCCAAAAGCCTCTGAACCACACCATCAGATATTATCACAGCAATGCTCTCACCCTTAGAACCAAGTGTCTGCATTAGTCAGATACTCATTGCTGGTTCAATCTGTTATTTGGAACAGCTTGAAGGAGGAAAGCCTTACTTTACCTCACAGTTGCAGAAGTTTCAATCCTCGACAGGCTGGCTCAGTTGCAATATCCCTGTGCTGTGGCAGATCATCCTGAGGCAAAAGCATGGCAGAGGACAGCTCCTCACATGAAGGCAAACAGGAAGCAGAGGGAGGGACAGAATCGGGGAGTAAGGGGCCAGGGACAAGGCATACCCTTCGAAGTCATTCCACACATGACCTGCTTCATCCAATTAGATTCAACCTCTTAAGCAGCCCGCTGAACTATGAACTCATGTGACCAATACATCCATGAGGATAGTATCTTCATGATATTGTCACTACCCCAGAACACTTGAGCCTTTAGGGGCACATTTTAGAGGCAAGCCATAATAGATGACAATTCTTGTAACCCAACCCACTGTCAAGACTCCACATGCTCATTACAAGCAGCGTACAGTGACTGTTTGGCTCTTCTGTTCTCCTTGGGTAGCCAACTAGTCCTCACACTGTTGCCAGAATGATTTCACGATGTAATTACCTCATGGCTCTTCATTGTCTCCGGCCATGAGAGATTTTCTATGACTCAGAGAATCAAACCTTGATAGTTGCCAAGGCCTTCAGAAGAGAGGTCAGAAGAGGAGATTTGGTCTTGACTACCACAGATTTTTAAGAAGCATTCTTCTGTGACTCCTTGCATCATATAGCTAAACCAGACAGATAGAGATGCAATAGCTGCAAGATAAGATCAGTGCTTACAAGCTAGGAGCAGGCCCAGGGGATCACAGTTTACTCTGGGATAATCTGAAGAGAGTATCTAGGGGAGGGGGAGGAGGACTGAGTGCTGCCTGTCAGGAGAACCCTCCTGTGAGATCCTTTCCTTCGCACTTTTCTAGTGGTATTTTACATCTAGGTTCTAGACATTATTTTCCTATGCTGCTTAAACTGGAGTTCTTGGAAGAAGCTGCATTTATATTGAAGCTATTACAAATTGTTTGACCTTGACACATTAGAACCTTGTGTTGTGGAAAGCTGAAATGCTGCAAATTAAGGGTCAGAGTACCCTGGGTTTCTTCAGTTTCTGTAGAGAAATAGTCATGTATTTTTGCCTCTGTGTCTAACCCAACATTCTGATGGCAGAATTTCTCAGAATGCTAAGCTCAACCCAGCTACCCCTTAACAACTGTAAATCTAAGAATGCCCTGGTATCTAAGTCCTATGGAAGAGATCTTCTGGCCTTACCGGATGTTGTCTGCCCACCTGATCAGCCCGAGCCCATCTGTGTTTTTGTAAACATAATGATTCACGACTTTCATTGGCGACTATAAAGTTCATGTAACCTCTTCCACAGTGAAACACATCAGTCAGGGTAACTGAAATCTGTGCTTTTAGGCCATGACCACTCATATTTGGCTCTGAAAAAGAACTGTTTACTTATTTCCTTTAAAACAGAGTTGCTACTTTAAATTGGCAGCTGTAATATCATCTGGTAATCCCTACCTCTTCATTAAGTGTGCCTCAGATGAGAGCTTTTTGTTAGTGGGGTTGCTGGTAATTAAAGGTCAAAAAAGGAAATCATGGCTTCCCACACATCACCTCCTGCTGCGGCCAGAGAAGTCTGTGGTACCAAAAACCCACAAAAGAGGGAAAGCAAGCAGTAGCCAAGGCATTTCAGAGAGTAAAAAAGAGAAGCAATTATTGTAGTGAATTCAAGATGGCAGGAACCAAACATTCTTTTGCCCAAACATCCCAGAATTCAACATGGCAAGAACCAAACATTCTTTTGTCCAAACATCCCAGAGGAAGGAGATTCTCAGAGGAAAAAGAGGGACATTTGAAATACAAACACATTTGTGGTAACTAGCCCTAGAAAATGCACAACACACTGAAATAGGAAAGAATAGGGGAAACAATTTTATTCTCGGATGTTACCAGACTGAAGAAGACTAATCAAGGTGAAAAGGAAGATGCCAAGAAAACATAAGTGGAAGAGTGACCGCTGGTAGTGGCCAAGAGCTGGGAGAATGCCCTATGGCTGTATCATGCACTACAAGACAAGATGATGCTGTTGAAATGGGTAGAGGCTCGATCCCATAAGCACTCAGAACTAAGCTTAAAAACACTAGTTGTTTAGATCTACAGCAAGAAAGTTGAGCATTCCTCTAAGCCCTTATTCTAAGTGCCCTAAACTATAGGAAAAAAATAAATTACTAAGATAATTTATAAAAAAAAAAAAACTGGAAGCATAGACCCCTGAGTAATAGAAAGCTTCATGGAGTATTTAGCTGTGAGATTTATCACAGAAAATTGACAGCAGTGATGCCGTGAGAATGTGAGACAGCTTGTCTACAATACCGAAGAGAACACTCCTGGCCCACAGAGTAAAAGTAATCATTGTTTTTATATCAGGGAGTATCTAAGTCTGTTGGGAGTGATTCATAATCTTTTGTACCTCATAGGAATAATTACTTCTGCTTGTAAAAACATCTCGTATTAATTTGTTTCCTTGTCAATACGTGTGTAATTAAATATTTTAAGATCAAACGCAATGGGCTGGATTTTGTCTTTCTGCCAGATTGAAGATTATGAATTCCTAATCCCAGCACGGTGATATTGGGTGGGATTTTAGAGAGGTAATTAGCCCATAAGGATGGAGTCCTCCTGAATGACATTAGTGCCCCTACAATAAGAACTCCAGAGAATTTTTCCATCTCTCTGTTATATGAAGCTGCAATGAGAAATCTGTAACCCAAACCTCACTGGAAGCTGCCCATGCAGCTAATCACAGATTTCCAGCCTTCTGAACTGTACTAACTGGTCTTTGATATCCAAACAAAGGTACAAGGTGAGCTCTGATCTTCTTTGACAGCTACACTACTGGATAATTTTACTGATATTTTCCAACAACAAAAACTCCTTCTTATTAAATGTTCGCTTATAAACCTAAAACAATCTTTAAAGGAAAGAAGGTTGGACATTTTTCATTCTACCTGTGTCTGCACCAGAGGACAATACACACATCAAGAGCCAAATGAGGATCCTTTATTTGCTTCCCATTTCCCGTATGTTAGCAGAGTGCTTCCAGCTTTTAAGACTAAGTTAAAGTGAACTTTGTCGAGCCAACTTTGTTCTTAATCACTTTAATCCAGAAAAATAATTCCCTGAGAGTACCCTGAGCTGAAAGATGACGTAAACATATCACTGCAGTCATTTAATCAATAGCACATGTGTACAACCAGGCAAGTAGTTCTGGTGTGAGTATTCTCAAAGATATCCGCATGGTTCTGGGGCTCTCCACCCTCTGGCTGGCCAAGTATGATAGGTCAGAGATGTCTCCCTGGTGGTTTTAAGATAGGGATAGCAGTGTTGGGAGTCATATACTGACATAAAACACGTCAGTTGCCTTGAAGAATGCTCTCTTATGAGAATTCTCTCTTATAAAGCCTTTGTATTGGGAAGAGAAATTTTGAATTTGATGGCAATGATTTCTTTAAGCCTCATTGGTCAGAGTAAGTTACATACACATGTATAAAGCAACCACTGCAAAAATAAATAGGATTCAAATAATTTTTTAAATCAATCATGATTATGGCCCCAGACAAGGGTCATAGCAGGGAAGAAACGAGGGACATCAAAGAGAAAACAAGAGGAAGAGAATAAATAGCTCTGAGGCTGAAGTGCCTACTTCAAGAGGTGTAAGCCATGCACGGGGGTACATGCCTATAAACCCAGCACCCTGGCAGGGAAAGGCAAAAAGAACTCAAGTTCAAACCTGAGCAGCTTAGCAACTTAGTGAGATCCTGTTCTTAATTAAAACTTAAAAAGAAAAAAGGCTGGTGTGGAACTCAGGGCAAAAGCTGAGTCCCTGCTACTTCTCCCACATCCCCCAAGAGGTGTGACCATCTTGTAGTTAAACCAACATCCGAGTGTTCTGTTGTGCAAAGGCCTGAAAGGGCATGAAGAAAAAATTTACCAAAGCAAAGGAGAAAGTTGCATCACTAAGACCTGAAGCAAGAAGAGAGCTAATGAAATAAACACCTGCACCCCACCCGTCTATTGAACCTCCCAGGGCTACTTCCATCTGGATGGCAGAAGACAAGTAGTTCATAGAGAAGCCTTCTCTGCGGCAGGATGAGGGGACAGAGAGCAGAGCTGATTTGCCCAAGCAATCAGGAAGAATTCTAGCACAATCGATATAACCAGCCAGTAAGCCCATTCTCACTGTCCTACAATAAAAAAATTATACACATGCATTTCGGAGCAAATAACGCACTTTTAATTAATATTAAAAAACGACATGGTCTCTCTTCCTTTGCCTTTTGAGGCTTACATGCAGCTTTGTCTTTTCCTTTCCTTTCTCATGGATATTTTAGCTCGACCAGTATGACAACATGTTAGCAGCCTGGTTGTGCTCATGATACAGACAAAGGAAAGGGGAGTCCAGCGCACACTCCATGCAGCTTGGACAGAAAACCTCACTGGAGTGGAGTCCACACAATATGGTAGTTTCCAGAGCAGTTGAAATTGCTTGAGAGAGCTTACATTTTTAAATAATTTCCAGAGCTTTTATTTTTTCCAAAATCTAATATATTTTGCTAGCTTGGATTTCTCCCTCCATTCTTTAAAATAAACTCCTCCAGTATTCTTTAAAGAAGTTCAGACCTTTGTACCCTCTAACTTACACAGCGCCCAGGAGAAAGAACAAGACGAAACGTACGTAGAAACCAACTGGAGAACAAGAACGATTTAGAGAGGATGTTCCTTCATTTCCATCCCTTACTTTCACTTCTACCCACCTGACTTCCGAGTGTCTTTCTCTGATCTGTTAAAAAAAAAAAAAAGAAGAAGAAGAAGTAAATGCCACCTCCGTTTGAAGCCACCAACACAGTGCTTGGCTTTCCAGTGCCTTCTTTGTGTCTTGCTCTGGCTGAAACAAGGCTACAGTGAACTTTGGCATGCTGCAGGTGCTAAGGTACATGTACCATGCTTAGTCAATTGACTTCCTATTTAAAAACATGATGGTTTCAGGTGAAAGATACAGAGAATGAATAAAATAGTTTTGTAGATCCTATTATATGGCATTAATTGATTTTTAGTACCTCTTCTCTGCCAAAGAAATTTAAATGGGTTAATTTAGGATAGCTGTTAGCAACATTTAATCTTTTCATGCCTGAAATTCACACTTTGTCTTCTGTTAAAATTAAGAAATCTCTTTGAAATTCTTGATATCAAATGGAATGGCAGAGATAAGATGGACTTTGTTTTAAATAGCTAATTCTCTAATGAGGATTTTAATCTTTTTGTTAATATGAAGGCAAGATAATTAGTCCACCAATGTAAGACCAGGAGAGCTGGGATTCGCATCTTCTGTGTTCATCATCAGTGCTAAGAACAGGGCCCGGCCCAGTATAGGCACTTCGCTAATGTGTGCTAAATGATGAATGAGTATGTAAAACCCCAAAGTAAGAATATTAAACTATGCATGTAAAATATAGCAAAATTATTGTAGTTGATAAATGCTAAAATAGTAACAGCATTATCATCTTATTTTAATATTTGCTTTTTGTCAGCCCAAGTTATCCATTTTATTTATAATATGTCGTTCAATTATACAAATCAATGAACCTAAGATCCATGTAGACACCTGTTATGGTTTATGCCTAGTTGTCCCCCCAAAGCCTCATGTAGTTGTTGGGCAGGGACTTCTATAGATTGAGACTTGACTCATGAGTCACTGGGATTATGTGTTTTAGTACCGATGGGATTATCGGTTTGAGCAGGGCTGGGACTATGGGTGTGGAGGGCAGATATTCTAAGGCAGAGAGCCTGATAGGAATATGAAGGCCATATAGAGACACACTAGAGCTGCTGCTCTCTGCTACCCTGTTTGGTTGGCTGCCTCTGCCACCATATTGTTGCTGTTCCACCGCCATGAACTGGATGCTCTCTGCCCTGTTCCACTCAGCCTTGGGCCAGCCAAATATGGACTGAAACCTCTATGAGCTGTGAGATAAATAAACCTTTCCTTACTTCATTTTGAGTGTCGGGTATTTGTCCCAGCAACAAGTAAAGAGTAACTAAGACAACATCTGTCTCCAAAGCTGGACTTCTTAAGCACAAAATTATGCCTACTGTTTATGTCCTCAAGATGTAGCATCTAACCTGGAATTCAAGGTTGAGATATTGGGCAGACACCCTCTCATGACCTGGCTTCAGGCAGCTGGGGTCTTTGTGTTCACCACTTCGCTTTCTTCTCAGTGAGAGGGTGCAAGGCACTTCATATGTCAGAACCTCAGCTCCTTTTTGTTATTGTTTTTTTAAAGAATAATAATAATTTCAACATCGTTGGAAATGATATACAATTTTGCTAAACAAAATGATAGGAATTTAATCATGGTTCTTATGTCTCATACTTCTATCTTCACATTAGTTGTTCAGATCACCAGGTAAAAGCATACCAGTTTGGTTTAAATAAAAAGAAATTAAACATTAACTGTTCCTTTGAATAGACCAGTAAAAATAAGCAGTACAATTATCCAAGCTATCTTATCTGCATATATATTTTTCCCTTTCTTCTCTCTTCCTTCCCTCGTCCTAATTGTTCCTTCCCTTTAAACAATTTCTTTCCCTTTCACAGTGTCTATTTTACCTTTTGGATTTTGCTTATGCCTTCAGGTTCTTACACTTGGGAGACAATGTGATGTTCATACACTCAAGTCTGATTTATCTCACTTATGAGTATGGTCTCTAGTTGCTTCAGTTTACTATATATAAAAGCCTTGAGTTTATCTTTCTTTATAGCTGAGTAGTACTCCATTGTAAAAAAAAAATCACAACTTTTTATCCATTCCTTACCTGATGTGCATCTGGGTTGTTTCCAAGATTTAGCTATGACAAATTGTGCTGCTATAAACATGGGTGCACATGTATCACTGTGGTAAGTATGATGTTGTTAGTTCTTCTGGAAAAATACCCAGAAGGAGAATGCCTGTGTTGGATGGGACCTCTCATCCTAGCTTGTGAGGAGTCTCCACACTCATTCCCATAGTGGTTGCTCCCGTCTACACTCCGATAAACATTGGAAAATGGTTCATTTTCCCTCCAGCATTTGTTATTGACTGATTATTTCATCTTAGCCATTCCTTAAGGAGTGAGATAGAATTTCAGTCTTGTTTTAGTTGACATTTCTTGAACAACCATTGCTGCTGATCATTTTTTTATATATTTGCCATTTGTATTTCTTCAGCTGAAAAGAGTGTATCATCTCAGATGTCCATTAATCTTTTAAGATTTGTGTAACTATTCTAACACTTAAGGACTATAGTAGAATTAAATAGGAGACTTTTATGAAGCTGACGTAGTATATAACCAATGCTTAAGTTGAAAATTCTATGTCTCTATTCCAAAACATCATTAAGTAGTGAGTTAAATCATTGTAATATAAAATAAAGGTGTATAAAAATTTGATTTAAGCAATTTCAACACGGAAAGCACATACTGTCACTCTACCATCCCCTTTCTGTTGAATGGAAAGGAACAGACATTTCACTTTCAGGATTCTAATATAAACTCTGTATATCACTCCAGCAATTCAGAAGGTTATATCTATTCAGCCTTCAAGACCAATTTTCAGGAAATACCACCACCACTGATGACTGATCAAAGAAACTTGAGGTCAAATTGATATTAAAATTATTCATATTTCATTTACTTATAGCTTCATTTTTAGAGTCCAAGGAGAGCACAGAAAAGCAAAGAAGAGGACACTGCCTGCTAATTACTTTTATCTAACTGCTAATTACTTGCTGCATTTGTTTACTAAACTTTCCATTTGCTTCATGAGATCACAGACACTTTCATTTGTCTTTTAATTTTTCCAAGTTACAGGTGAGCATGAGGTATCCTCTGGGATTATAATCCCTGCACTTCTAGTACTGAAGGGCATTTTTAATTACTTAAGCCTTTCCATTTTGCTGAGAATTATTACATACCAGAGCAGAACATCATCCTAAAAGTAAATATAATATCTAAGCCAGTGCTTATCTCAGTTTTTCATCTCCTTGAGGTCATCCTCTAAATGAGAGGCAGCCATCGTGGGCAAGACAATGAAGAGAATAAGGAAATGAAAGCATCAGGTTCAAGAAGAAGGAAGAGTGAATACGGAATGAATCAGATGATTGAACCAATCCCTCTCCTAAGCATCTCCATTCTGAATGCCAATTTAAAGACCCATCCTACTTTCACAAGAGCTAAGAAAGCGAGGCGAGAGGCTACCATGCCTGGTTTTACTGGAAGAAGGAGAAAAGACAAATTGAATGCAGAAAAGAAAAACAGGCCTGCAATACCCTGACCCCAACTCCAAATGGCACAACATGGACAGGAATCTTTCCTGCTTGAAAGAGAGATTAAATCCAGACCATTGACTGGATGTCTAGTACCATGTCCTCCATGACGAAACCCAGAACTGGGCAGATCTCTGTCACCCCTGATCCAGGTTTGTATTCACAACCTGAGCCTCTGGAGGACCCGCCTGAATCAGTGGCCAAGAGACTGCCTCCTCCACCACCTCCTCCAACTCAGGCAGGATGGTAAGGAGCAAGACTCCACCTGCTGGGGAGTAGGACAAAGAACTGATCACAGCTAAATGCCAGGTCTTCTCAGGACAGAATCTGCACAAGGCAGAGCCCAGGAAGGCTCCTAAATCCAAACCAGTGCTCTTTGATGAAGCTCCTAAAGCTGCCTTTGCTCTAGATTGAGCACTGGCATCAAACTCGTATTTCAGCTGGCATCACTGCCAGCTAACCATGCAGACCAAGCATACAAAATTGTAGAGGATCCCGCAGCTGTGAGATGTAAATGCAACCCACCTTAGTGGCAGCTGAGGCAGCCAAGGGCCTGACTGCCTCTAATATCATTGTCCTCAGGCGCACAGGAAGAAGTGACACTCCTCCCACTAAGAGAATGAGGCAGAAGGGTGAGTACAGAGTTGGGTGTTGCAGCTCAGCGTAAGACTTACGAGACTTAAAGTTGGGCTGGTCTTACTGTCTCCTCATCCCAGGCCACTGCTTGCAAACCCCAGTTACAGTATGGTCAGCATCTGGTGCTTTATTTTGTCCCTTATTTAGGGTCATAGTTTCTGGAAAGCTCTTAATGTTTATTAGTATTCATACCATCTGCACTTCGTAATCAAGTGTTTCCTCAGTCTTTGTAATCTGGCTTCGTTTATGCCAATGTCTCTAGAACATCTAAATAGCATATTGATCTTCAACTTCATGTTACATAAAAGAAACTCACTTCATCCGAAAGAAATGCATAAACCGAAAGTGAAACAGGGAGTAAAATATTCCATGCAAATGGAGAAGATACAAGGATAGAAATAGAGTTTAAGCCAAAAGCAGTAAAAAGAGATAAGGAAGGTCCTAATGAGAAAGGGCCTGATCTGGCAGAAGAAAATAGTTCTAAATGTATATTCACCTAATCTCAGAGCACCTAATTACATAAATTTTAATAGTCAAAAGGGAGAAATAAACTGTAGTGTAATAACAGTAGGGAACTTAACACCTTTTCAGCATTGAACAAAGCATTCCGGCAAAAAAAAAAAAAAAAAAAAAAATCAAAGACACAAATAGCAGACTTAAATTGTACCTTAGGTCAGGGGAGTCTAACACACATCCTAAAAGCCTGACATCCAGTAGCTTCAGAATATCCATCCATCTCATCAGTGTCTCAATCCTCAACATTTTTTCGTGATAGATACTACAGGCAGTCACAAAACAGGTCTTAAGAAATTTTTAAAATTGAAATCCCATCAAGTCTCTTTTATGACTAAACAGTAACAGAGCTAGAAAGCAACAAGAGGAACTTTAAAGTTGTAGAATAGAAGTCAAGTAACTCATTCCTGAGCAACCAATAAATCAAACAAGAAGTTAAAAGAGAAATTTTTTTAATTTCTTTCTTTTTAGTATGGTTTGTGTCTACTTGCAGTCATGGGGTGGGAACTTCTAGAGACTGAGACTGACTTAGGATACCCTGGGATGATGGGTTTTAGTACGGATAGGCTTATGGGTCTGAGTACTGCTAGGATTGTGGGCCTGACCTAAGCAGAGAGCCTCAAGCAGAGAGTCTGAATGTAATATCAGAGAGACAGAGAGACAGACACTCTCCCAGCTGCCACTGTTGCTGTGCTACCACCAGCAGCATCTGCTCTCTGCCATGTGCCCCTCAGCCTTGGAGCCAGCCAAGGACTGAAATCTCCAGGAACTGTGAACTAAATAAACCTTTCCTTCCTTCATTTTGGGTATCAGGTATTTGGCCCAGAAATAAGAGAAGAGTAACTAAGACACTTTTAGTTTTGGGTCTTTTTGAGACAAGCTGTCACTATGCAGTTCAGGCTGGCCTTGAGCTCAGTTTGTAGCCCAGACTAAATTTGAACTTGAAATGATCCTTCTGCCTCAGCCTCCCAAATGCTGGGTTAACAGTCTTACATCACCAGGCTAGGATGAAATTTCTTTTTCTTTATTGTAGAGAAGGGTCTACAAGCTGTCCAGGGCATCACTACTAGATCAGACTCATAGTGGTCCAAGAGCTAGGATTACAGGTGTGCGCCATCATACCCAGTCTCAATAATGGTCTCAGCACACCCAGGGGGTGGGGCCGGCACAGCAGGCCTGGGAATCGAGCCCCAGGTCCTGCATCTGCTTGCAGGTAATTTAATATGCTGAGCTATTTTAAAATTTCTTGAAACAAATTAAAAAGGAAATCAGTGAAGTACAGCAAAAGTAGCACTGAGAAGGAAGTTTATTCCTAGCCACATCTACATATCACACACACACACACACACACACACACAGAGAGAGAGAGAGAGAGAGAGAGAGAGAGAGAGAGAGAGAGAAATATCTCAAATAAAAAATACCTACTGCTGCTCATCAGGGACTAGAAAAACAAGAACAAAGTTAATTCAAGATTAGTAGAAGAAAAGATCAGAACAAGAGTACATGAAACAGAGGCTAAAAATCCAATATATAAGATCAATGAAACAAAGAGTAGTTCTTGGAAAAGACAAAACAAATTGAAAAGCCTTTAGGTAGACTAAGAAAAAATATTCAGATAAAAGCAAGAACGGAAAAGGAAACATTACAAATGAACCACGGAAATACGACAGTCATTAGAAATTATGATGAGCAACTATATGTCCATAAATTTGATAAACCATGAAGAGCTGAATAAATTTCTAGACACATAAACTTTACCAAGAAAGAATCAGAAAAGAAAAAGAAAGCCTAAAGAGCTCAACATGAGGAACCAACTCAAATCAGTAATAAAATTTTCCATCAAAGAAAAGTGTGGTACTGATGGCTTCGCTCCCATCTTCAATTATCACAAAAGTTGAAAAAGATGAAATTCTTCCCAACCCATTTGTGTGAAGCCAGCTTTACCTGAAAGCAAAGCCAGACAAGGACACACACACACACACACACACACACACACACACACACACACACACCACTACTAGAATGCTCTTATTGAACATAATTGCAAAAATATTGAACTAGCAAACCTCAATTCAAAAACATGCTAAATGGTTATTCATTATGGTCAAGTAGGATTTATTCTGTGGAGGCAAGGTTGGCCCAATATATACAAATCAATAAATGTATTACACCATACTAAGTGAAAGACAAACACCATGCAGCTATCTGAATACATGCAGGAAAATTATTTGATAAAATTTAACATTTGTTTGTCATTATTAGAAATCTAAATAAATTAGGAATAGAAGGAATGTATCTCAACATGATAATGGCCATATATAATAACCTAACGTCTAACACCACACTAAATGAGAAAAAGATGGAGAGTTTCTCTTGAAAGTCTGAACTAAAATAAAAATTCCAGCTTTCAGTATTTTGATAACATAGTAATAGACATCCTAACCAGAGCTATTAAATAATATAAAGAAATAAAGCACTTATAAACTAGAAAAGAAAGTAAATTGCCAGTGCTTACAAATGATATGACGTTATATATAAAAAATTCCAAACCTCTATTAAAAAAAAAAAAAACTACTACAGCTAATAAATGAATTCAGAAAAGCTACAGGATGCAAACTCATATACCCAGGGCTTGCCATGTTGCTCCCCCAACAGGGCATGTTGAGACAGCAATTGAGACTGGGCATGGCGGTGTATGCATGTAATCCTAGCTTTTAGGAGGCTGTAAACAGGCAGATCACTACGAGTCCAATCTAGTAGTGAGACCCTGAACGCCCTGTAGATCCTTCCCCCACCAAAAAATATATATATATATATATATATATATACATATATATATATGCAAAGAAATCAGTAATATTTCTATATATCATTAGTAAATTATTTGAAAAACAATCAAGAAAGTGATTCCATTTCTTACATCTACAAAAGTAATAAAATACTTCAGGATAAAATTAATCTAAGAAATAAAATACTTTGGAATAAACAATCAAAGAGGTGATGTATTTCTATCATGGAAACTTTAAAACATCAATAAATGATATTAAAAAGGGCACAAATATGGGAAAACAGTACACATTAATAGATTGGAATGGTAAGTGTAGTAAAAATGTTCAAGCTAACCAAAATAATATATGGAATCAATGCAATCACTGTCAAAATAGCAAAAATATTGCAAAAGTTTTTACCCAAGGCATTTTTAAAAAAAGGAAAAAATGAGAAATTACACTATCTGAATCCAAAATATGTGGCAGAGCTAGTAGTTAAAACCAGTATGGTGTTCAAGAAATAAACACATGGGAGAATGCAAAAGAGTAAAAAGCTTAGAAGTAAAAGTAGCATATCGATAGTCAATTAATTTTCAACAAGGTCACCAAGCATATACATTGGAGAAAGAATAGTCTTTTCAATAAGCAACACTGGCATAATCAGGATCCACTGCCAAAAAATGAAACCAGATCCCTTTTCCCATCATGTGTAAAACTCAAAACAAGAAGATTTACAACAGGGAGTGGAGATAGCTCAGCAGTCTAAGTACCTGCTTGGAAAGTGTAAGGACCTGAGTGTGGTACCCAGTACCAGCTGTGGTG
The DNA here is from genome assembly GCA_004027025.1 of Myocastor coypus. Taxonomy (NCBI): domain Eukaryota; kingdom Metazoa; phylum Chordata; class Mammalia; order Rodentia; family Myocastoridae; genus Myocastor; species Myocastor coypus. The sequence goes on along the minus strand of PVJA010002736.1, from coordinate 17,771 downwards.
GCACTCGCCTATAATCCCAATGCTGGGAATGCTGAAATAGGAGGATCACTACAAGTCTGAACTATATAGCAAGAACCTGTGTCTAACATATATGTATATATGTATATATATATATATATATATATATATATATATATATATATATATACAAATTTAAAACTTACCACCATGAAACTTAAAAAATTATTTTACATTTCAAAGTTTTGGAATAAATAATGATTTTTTTGTAATTTCCAAAGCACATAAAATAAAAGCAAAAAATTATATCAAATTTAAAAGATTTTGCACAGCAAGAGAAAAAAAAAGAAATGACACAACCTAAAGAATGAGAGAAAATGCTTGAAAACCACATATTCAACAGGAAGGAATGCATAGATTATATATAGGACACAAACAACTGAGTAGCAAAAAAAAAAGAAAAAACCAAACAAACAAAAAACACAATTTAAAAATGGGCAACAACATCTCTGAAACAGAGATGTACAAAAGACCAGCCAGGATATGAATAAATGCTCAGTGCCCCTAGTGATCAGAAAAAAATGCAAATCAAAACCAGAGTAAGAATGATCATTATCCAAAAGACTATAAGCAACAAGCACTAGTGAGAAGGTGGAAACATGGGAACCCATGCACAGTGTTGGGGGGAATGTAAATGAGGCAGCCATTAGGAAAAACTGTACAGAGTTTCCTTTAAAAGTTACCAGTAGGTCAATGGAAAGAAAGAGTTGTACTAATAGTGTTTAGAAAAGATAACATATGTGCATCTTGTACTCTGAACAGCTACTATGAAGACAGCAATATGCAATGTATTAATTATTGTAACTGTCCTGCTAACCTGTTTTGAAACTGTCTCATTGATAGTTCTTCCTCATTTAAATTAATAAAATTAAAAACAATTACCAGTAGAGCTATCATGTAATCTAGCAGTCAAAAAGATATCTGCATTCCAGGCTTATTGCAATGCTATTCACAATAGCCAAGAAATGGAAACAACAAAATCTTAATCGACTGATGAATAGATAAAGAACATGTGATGCATGCTCAGAATGGAATACTATGAAGTTCCTAGAAAACACGAAATCCTGCTATTGGCAACTATCCAGATGGAACTATTCTTATGCCAAATGAAATAAGCAAAGCAGGAGAAGTCGATTACTATGCAATCTGACTTATATGTGGACTCTAAAATAGTTGACCTCTCAGATGTCAAGAGTAGATCAGTGATTTCCCGAGGCTGGGGAGAGGAGCAGAGAAGGAAGAATGTGTTCAAGTTAATTCACAAGAACTAAGTCATAGATGAGAGCAAGAAGTTCTAATGTCCCACTGACAGTAGGGTGAATGTAGATACTGACAATGTTGTGCACATTTTTGAAAAAGCTGGGTAAGAATTTGAATGTTCTCAGCATAAGGAAATGATAAAAGTTTGAGAAAATGTATGTTTATTCTCATTTTAACATTATGCTATGTGTATGTGTCAAAACATCACTTGAAAGGCTGGCCAAATAGTTCACCAGATTAAAGTGCCTCCTTAGGCAGACACAGGGACCAGGGTTTGATCCCTGGTGTGCCATGTGTGCCATGCCAGCCCTGCCCCCAGGTTGCATTGAAAGGATAATTGAGACTGGACATGGTGGTGTGCAGCTGTAATCCCAGCACTTGGGAGGCTGAAAACAGAAGGATCACTAGGAGTCTGATCTGTGTAGTGAGACCCTATAGAACCTGTACTAAATAAAAAATCATCATCATCATCAACACTGGTGCCTCATACTATGTTCAAATTTCATGTAACACCAGCTAAAACAAAAGAAAGTAAGAAGATAGGGGCTGGGGAGATAGCTCCATGGCACAAGTGCCTGCGTGGCAAGTGCAAGGTCATGAGTTTGAATACCAGTTGCGCAAAATAAATAAATAAATAAATAAATAAATAAGAAGAAAGACAATATTTTGCATAACTCAGTGGTGTTCCAAATTTTCTGTTCAAGGAGAATATGGGGCCACAGAAGAAAAGGATTGACAATGTGTAGTGTGTGCCTAAGGAGAGTCACCTAGGCTTTCACAGAGAGCAAATTGGTCAAGCAATGGCCGTGACTCATCCAGATGGCTGACACTCACAAAAAATCTACAAAATGCTGTACATAGTTTCAGAGTAAATGTAAGAGGATTTGATTGACCTTGTCAGATACAAAAGTTACATGTTTTGTTATGTAGGTCTTGCTTTATCTTGGTCTTAACCATCCAGCAGAAAAGTATAACCACAAAGTATAAAAAGTTAACTCATATTAATATGCTGAGCCATAAAAGGCTCAATTTAATAACTTCTTATATTACCAGATCTGCGAATAACCCACTACTATTATGGACTATTGGACTATATTGGTTTATTTTGCTGAATCCACACACCGTGTACTCTGAATAACTACTATGAAGACGACAATGTGCAGTGTATTAAATATTGTAACTGTCCTACTAACCTGTTTTGAAACTGTCATTCATATTTCTTTCTCATTAAAATTAATTTTTAAAATATATAAAAAATAACATAAAATTTTGCATAATCTTTTTAAACTTTTGTTTTTATTAGTACGTAATGATTACTTTCATCATGGGCCCAGCAAAACCATAATGTTTGAGAGTGAGATGTGGACATGTGTATGAGTTTACATTCTTAGTGATTCCAAATCAGCAGCCAACGCTTTGGCCCACCAGACTGAACAGGTAGATTAAGGCACTGATTCCTCATTATTATAGATTATCTAAACACCTTAGTATGCAAAGTCATTATTTTTCAAGGGTACAAAAATAAACCTAACGCTGTTTCGGAGGACGTCCTTGAGTTTCCTGACACTCTCTTGTGCACTGCCAGTAGAACACGTGACCATACTATGTGAAGGAACCCAACTGCAGCTCTGATTGCGTCTACTGGCTAAGCGATCCATCAACAAGGGGCTGTTGGATCTCTGCACTCCTCTACAGCTGTTGTAAATTCTGAAGAAGTGTGGAACAGCTGTAGAGAGAGCCTGTGCTCTCTGCAGCCACTCAGAGAAACATTTGCCATCCCAAGCAGCTATCCCCCAGCGTGAACGAATTAGCTTCTGGCAGGGATCACAGCAGCTGCTAAGATCAGCTGCAAGGTGACAGAGAGGACAAGAAGGCACTTCTGCAGCCACTGGCAGATCCCCAGGGAACCCCATCATCACCCCTAGGGTCATGTGGGTGGCATGAAACACAAAAGGAAGAGAGCTCTTGCAAAACATCGCAAACAAATATCTGCAAGTGAGATGACTATTTAAGGCACACACGCTTTGACAGGGAGCTATTAATAACATCCCACTTACTGGAAATTTAAATATATGTCATTAAAGAAAAGCCTTGAAATTTTAAAATACATGCACAGGACTTGCTGGTGCCCTCTTAGCTACTGTTCTTTAAAAAACAAAAAACCTTGGCTTTAACAATCATCATCTTGACATTTGTCCGATTTTGTCAACACAAGCTAAAGTTGCTTAAGCCACTTTAGAGTGAGCTCTTATTTCCAAACAGCAGCAGTTCACATATTTTTAAATTGTATTTTTAGTGAATTGGAAAGTACACTTAAAGGTGTTAACAAATTCTGGAGCATAGAATACACGTTTCAATGTCTTTGGCACCAAGTGAATTCCGCTAAGCAGTGGGACTGAGCTGTCCATTCTGAAAGCACCATGGTCCTAAGCCCATTTTCACAATTAATTTTTATCTGTGACCCAAAAATAGTGCTCTCACTTTATTCCTTTGTTCTCCTACATTTCTATGCTTCTAGTGGCTTGTGGCTTGATTAGGCTTACTATCTTTTTTATTTATATTTATTTATTTATTTTTAATGTTTTTAGTACAGGTTCTCCAGGGTCTCACTACACAGATTGACCCATGGTGATCCTCTCGTTTGCAGCCTCCCAAGCACTGGGATTACAGGTGTGGGCCACCACATCCAGTCTCACTTGCAATCTCAGCGCACCCAGGGGACAGGGCTGGCATGGCACGCAGAGGACCGAACGCGGTTTTCCATGTCTGCCTAAGGGGATACTTTAGTACACTGAGCTATTCGGCCGGCCTTGCTTGCCATCTTTTTAGCTCTAGATATGAATCCATAGTGAAAGGTATAAATTAAGGACAGTTTGAAGCAGTCCTATAATAATTTCATGCAGTTTTATGGTTCAGCATCTATAGATTTAAAATGACATCAATTGAATCTTTTCTGCCTTAAAGCCTCAGATTTATCTGTAAGGTTGCAAATACCGTATTTTAACACCACCATCAAAGTGTTTTCTGAAATCAATTTTTCCCTCAGGGCAAAATACATGTTTTATATAATTTTTATAAGAGTGCTCAGGAGGGAATACATACACCCAAAAATATACTTTTGGAATCAAGAAAAGCAAGTGTAGGAGAATTGGAGAAAGTTCAAAGATGCATTATGTTGATAATCAAAAGATAAGCACTGGAACACACTGAGAACAAGGCAGGGAAAAAGAATATTCGGGAACAATCTCTGCTACAAATTACAGAATTTGCCTGATGATGGCTTAATCAAAGTAATCTTAACAGCTGAAAGTAGCCACTTTAGGGTGCATCCATGGTTTCATTTCAAAAGTCATCTTTAGAACCTTGCCTTCCTGCCACTTTGCAGGCTTTTATCCCTAGACAGGATCTCTCCATGGATGACGACCAATTGAGAGGAAGATCTCTACTCACATGGTGATTGTTCACGAGCAACACAGAGCCCCTCTCTCAAACAGATCTCAGCTAGGAGCTGAACTTCACTGACCCAAATTAGGTCACAAGCCCTGCCCTGAGCTAACCTGAAATAAGGGGAAATATACCAAGACAGCCAGGCCTCTAGCCCATTCAGAGATCTGGAGAAGAATGCAGTTATTCCAACCTAAGTGACACAGACTGAAAGTTGGAGAACAAATTGTCACATAACATAAATACTTATGTGGTATGGACAGGAATGCATATGCGCATGCACACGCACACACACACACACACACACACACACACTTTGCCTGGGAGCAAGCATGTGTGCACACGTACGCCTTACTTACGTCATTCAGCACTGTCTATAGTATCCTGATAACAGCATAATTTAAAAATGTTTTGGTAAGTGACAGTTTGTTTAATAAAGATTTAGTCAGGGAATAAAAAAGAGCCAAAGAATAGGAACAAAAGGAAAACAACAATTATTAGAATCTGGAAGAATAGAATCTTTTCGAAATGGTCATCTTGACAAAAGCAATCACTTTTTGTCAAGGACAGAACTCGATGATGATAACCTGTCGTGAAGAAACAAAAAGAATAAACACACAGCCTCGTAGCCTCGCTCCCTCTTAGCTCCACTGGGAATCCCCACTCACCAAATCCAGGAAGAATCCAGCACAGGGTAACCATCAAAACATGGTGAAAAACCAAAAAAGAAAAGAATAGATCTGCTGGGCCAAGCAAGATATCCAGCACACAACCATAACAACAAAATGGGTTACAAGAGTATTCTTGTCTGTGTATACACCAAACCTAATTCTATTATTATGAGTGTGTACTTACAGGAACAGCCAAGTTTCCTAACATAAGCAACAAACCTTCTACATTCTCCTTCTGGTCTATTCACTCCACATTATCAGTTGGGCTTTTGCTCCAAAATCTCTGTCATTTCTTTTCCAAGGTCAGAGATAGCAACATTGCCTAGAAAGGCAATGTTTGTGGAAAGGCAAATTCAACAAGCCCTGACCAAAAGCTTCTGAGCACAGTCTCTCAGAAGTTGGAAACCAGCAATCTGAGGCTTTGCACACACCGTGTAGGTAGTTCTGAAGCACAGCCCTATTGGAGAACCATGGTACCACAAAAGCTGCTGCTCCTAAGATTATTGACAAAGTGCCCCTGAGCTGTACTCTCCAAATAGTTTTCTGGGCTTATATTTATTAATCCTTACTTCATGTATGTGGCATTTCATAATGTCATGTCTTCTGCAGGAGGAATCGTCCTCCACATCTTCTACATGCCTGTGCTAAGTCAAAAGCAAGACTATCCTTCCTCTTCTACATATTGGGAATAAAAGTCACAGCATGTATCTGCACTGACCATGTCCTAAACCGTCCTACTACTAGTAAGCGGTTGGCTGACAGCAAGCAGGGTCAGTGAAGTAGAATCACTGTTCCTATGTGAACTTCTCTTTTTCTTTCTCTTTTTTTTAAAGAATACACAAGGGAAAACATTAGAAATGTACAAAATTTCTAATAGGAAATCAATGATGGTAGTTGTGTTGAATAATGTTATTTTCAAATCATTTGGTTAAGTTACCAGATATAAACCTAAAAAATTGATCAAAGAAAGTTATAAGAAATTAAAAAGAAGAAAATTAAATAAGTAAATATACCTTTAAAATTAAAAAAGCTAAGCATTAATTGCTCCTTTCAGTAGACCAACCGAAATCAATAGTACAATTATCCAAGTCAGCCTACCTATACACATAAATATATCTTACTCTTTTCTTTCTTTTATTCTTGAATTTTTTTATTTTATTTTATTTTATTTTATTTCAGAATGTTCTCTTACAAACTTCTCTACATGCTGTTAACTATGGCACCAGAGAGAAAAATGAAACCTACAGTTCTGTAAGCATTATGACTTTTATTGAGAAGTATAATATAACTCAGGAATAAAATAAAGAATATAAAAAGTAGCCCATTTGGGCATCAAGCCTAAACCAAATTTTCCAATTCACTTTTACCAGCGACACTAGTATTTTGAACTTTATCTGCCTTTTAAAACTTATTATTTTTGGCATTGAATTTTTGTATTCATTTTAATGAGAAAAAAATAAGACAGCAATGAAACAGTTTTAAAACAAGTTAGTAGAATGGTTACAGTCATTAATACAATACCTACTGTTGCCTTCATAGTAGTTATTCAGAGGACAAGATGTAGACCTGATATCTTCTCTAAACAATATTAGTGCAAGCTTTTATACTAAGTGAACTAAGAGAAGGAAGCTGTATGTCTATCCTAACTCCCTTGTGTAAACATAAAATATAAGTATTTTGTATATACATATAGAATATATACATATATTCTATATACATATAGGTGCTATATATGTATATATAATAATATAATATATACATATATATTTTTTAAAGAACTTACTTTTTGCACTTAGAATCCAGTGAAACTAAGGAAAGGATGTGGTTACCTATCCCAAATCCCCAACACAGGGTGCACAGGTTTCAAAACCCCACATCAGAGTGGAGCCAAGACTTCACAGCTGAAGATCGGCTGTGGTACAGACAAGCTGAGCTTTCTCAAGCAGGTGAAATTAATGGTGGTTTTTTGGACCTTTGAACTTCTAAGTCAGTGGAAACTCGTATTGTTTCTGGAGTCTACACAAGTGGGGAATGGAAAAATAGATGTAGGACATGTAACTAAAAACTTTAATCTGGGGAGCACGTGGGGAGGTGGAGCTTTAAACAAGACTTCTGCTGGTGTTCTTTTGTTTTTTCCGGATGTATTTAGTACAGGATTACAGAGCCTCACTACCCAAATCGGACTCGAAGTGATTCTCCTGTTTTCAGCCTCCCAAGCGCTGGGATTACAGGTGCGCGCCACCACGCCCAGTCTTAATTGCCCGCTCAGTGCGCCTCAGGGGCGGGGCTGGCACAGCATTCCCAGGTCAGGGATCGATCCCCAGTCTCTGCATGTGCCTAAGGAAGTGCTTTACTCCGCTGAGTTATCTGGCAGGCCCTAACTGGCGTTCTTGATCACTGAACTCTAGTTAGGTTTCACGAGAGGAGCAGTCCGTCTTAGCAACCATGATGAGCATTTCAGAATGAGCAAATAAAGGGAGAAGTGTGAAGGTGAGTGTAAATACTAAGTCCTTTCCTGAGGTCGGAGAAATTGAAAGAGGTTTGAGGTAAAATCGAATCTCCTAGAACTCGGTCCCACACAGGCAGAGTAAGACATTTGCTAAAACCAGGATACGATCCCATCACGCTGCACAGGAGCGGGCACAGCACCATCAGGAGGCATCTTGGAAATGGAAAGTACAACAGATAAGGAGCCGCAGTTAAGTAGCTCCTTATCTGTACAGGTTCCGGCTCCTGGGAGTCCAGCATGTAGTAGAAGACAGCTAAATGGTGTTTGCTTTCTCCCACTCTCATTCTGTGTCTCTGTTGCTAAATGATCACAATGTGGGGGGGGGGGGGCATTAAAAAGGTCTAACCCTGTGAAAAGAGGAAGATGAGTGGAAGAGACTGATCAAAATCAGAAAGGTTAGGCTGAGGCCTGCAGCTCAGCCGCAGAACTCTTGTAAAAACTGTAAAAGTTTAAGTAGCACACTTCACAGCTTCTTTCTGTTGCATTTGTACTCTTGCATCCTTGAAAATGTAGGACTTGCAGAGCTGTAAACTGACTACTCTCCTGAAGAACCTAGAACCTAAAACAAAAAATCAAGCCATTTCTGTCTCTCTGTGTCTCTCTGCTTTGGTGTCTCTGTCTCCCCTTGTCCTCCTCACACTCTGCTGCTCCCCTCCCCTCCCCCCCATCCCATCTCCTTTCCTCCACTTTTCCAGCACCTCTTACGACATCATCCTCGCTAGCTAACACCGAAGCGAAGGTCCGTGTATGTTGCATTTTAGACCATGATTACATTATTTCCTATTGTCTCCTCATGTTGTCTTCTCCAATCTCCTTACTTACTGCTCCAAAATGGAAACAAAAGAATGACAAATTAAGAAAAGTATTGGTGACGGCTAGCTTGCTCTTGGGAAAAGTTGACAGGATGAAAATCTCTCTGTGAGCTCTCTCCTTTTACATACTCCATCTTCCTGTGCGATCATTCCGTGCGAATACTTGCTTCAGTCCTTCCTAGTGCCCTCTACCAACTCCATCCCTGCCATGCATCCCTTCACTGAGTTCTTCTCCAGGGCAATGCATTTGGCCTTTGAAAGTATTTTCCTGAAATATAAAGGGAAACATCATTCTTCAACTTAAATTCTTCCAATAGATTCCTTCTATTCCTTTTGGAGCCCTTCATGATCTTTCTCCTGGACATATCCTCTAAATATATAGGAGGAAAAGGATTGAAAGATATGCAGATCTCCTAATGATATTTAGTAATATTTAATAGCACCTTGATAGCAATGTGGCTGAGAGCAATAGATAAACAGGAGATATTTGGTGCATGAATAAAGACACAAAAAAGCAAGTAAGACACCTTGACTGTACAGCAGTATCAAAGAATAGACAAGGAAAGCTCAACTCAGGAGGCATCAAAAAAGTGAGTTCTACTTTCAAGGGTGAGTAATTAGAAGGAGGCAAGAAACGTCAGGCAGGGAAGTGGTATCTACCTTTCTTCCTTTAATCTGGCTGGTCCTATCATGTTTCAAGGTAGGAAATAGCAAGGAGAATTATTTTGAAGGAAAATTTATAAGGTCAATTTTTAAACTACTTACTTTGTGTTTCCAATCACAGTCCAAAATGAATTCCTTCCCTCAGCCTTTAAGTTTGTGATATTTGAACAGGGAAAAGTAGTTAATGTGTTTTCTGTATTTTTCATACTAATCTGACTTCCTTGAGTGCATTTAACCTCTTCAGTTAGTAACATATTTTTCATTCTTGGAAACTCACTTTAAGCATCCTTTACTTGAGGAATTCTGCCAAGCTTTCCTCTCAGTCGATGTCAATTTAAATCACCCATTTACACATTCAACCATTCACTTATTCGCCCATCACTTAAAGAACTAAACACCTATTTAGTGAGCGTATACTGTTACGTAGTAGGTGCTGTCCCTGCTCTGTGCTCCCTTCCACTAAAATATATATACATACATATGTATAGATATATGGTATATATTATATGGTATATAACTTATATATTTAAAATATATAAATAATAGTATATATATTATATAACATCAATATGTATTATACTAATAAAACATAGTTATATACATACATAATATATGCTATAATATACTATAAAATTATACAATGTAATAATTACATATGGTTACATAATAAAATATAATTAATATGTAAATACATATGGATATATTATACATAATTCTTAAACATTATATTAATATATTATATCTATTTAGGTATGAAGAATTGAATTCTGGGCCTCATGCTTGCCTGGCAGGGTCTGTGCCACTGAGCTAAATCCCTGGCCCCAGGCTTTTTTTGCTTTGTTTTGTGGTACTGAGGATTGAACTCAGAGCCTTGTGCAGGCCAGGGAAGCAGTCTACCACTGTGCTACCTTCCCAGGCCCCTTACTCTAAAATAATCCTTAGCATATTACACTGTACTAATTGACTTATAATACAACTCCATATTTTACAGGCTCCCTTTAAGTTCAGGAATGCTGTCTAATTTTACTTTCCTAGAAACCAGCCTATTGCTGAGCACATAAAAGTTTATAGAGGTTGCTTAGCAAACAGTGGTGCAGGATGGATTCAAAGAACCTATGGTAGGTACAGAATGGTCCCTTTGAGAAACTAATCCTCATAGACTGTAGTCTTTGGACAAGAAAATGGGCAAAGTATAACACCAAATGTTACAACTCCAACTGCATCAGGCCAAAGAGTGTAGGCTTGGGTTAAGCTGATACATTGAAAGTCTCACAGAAAGCAGAAGTTAGCTGTGGTGGGGCTTCTTTTAGGGCGGCTTCGACTTCGTCCACATGGAGCAGTTACACAGAGTGTCCTTTATGTTTCATTAGGAGTGAATTTCTGTGAGCTAGGATTGGATCCTAAAGGAGCAAGACTCAATGAAATATTCTTAACATTCTCATTAATTGGTCATTGATGCATTGTGCATAAATCTCACTATCTTAAAGTGTATCACTTTATTATAATTGCAATTTTATTGCTTTCTTTGGCTACTAAATAATGCTGCAAACTAACAGTTCTTGCAGCATTGCTGTTTCAAAATTAAATTACAGCCTACTTAGGCAGAGTGCAGAGGCTGGGGTTCAATCCTTGGCATGTGATGACAGTCCTGCACCCTCAAGAGAGCTGAGACAGTGATTGAGACTGGGCATAGTGGTGCACGCCTTCAACCCAAGTGCTTTAGAGGCTAAAAACAGTAGAATCACTGTGAGTCAGATGTACACAGTGAGACCCTGTACTAAATACATTTAAAAAATTACAATTATCTCAATATTTTCTAGGCATAAAGGAGGGAACACAAACATTGCTCCTTGGTTTTATTTCTATGCTTAAATTGTCCAGGTTTCTCTAACAAGCTCAAGATCTGTTTGCTATTAGTGATTTCTAAATTTGTTCAAACTTCTAATAAACATTATCCCCAAGTTTAATACTTGGTTTATTAGCACTTACACTGAGTACTAAAATATGTTTTCATATATATAGCTATTAACCAAAATATTAAAATGCTATATATATTTGAGGGCAAAAAGGCAAATTAATATAGTATTATAAATATAAAAATATCTTGCCTTAAGTATCTGATTAAATTAGATGTGTAAGTTAATAAAAATATAAAAATGTGTTAAAAGGTCGTAGGATTTTCCAATGAACCCTGGAATCAGAGGGACTTGAGGGACTAATGATAAATAAAAAAATAATTTATAGAATATGACTGATTATAGAGGGAGGTTCTGACTAGGCAGACATCTATTGTAAGATAAGGAAACAAAAATGAGAAACAAAATAATTTACCAAAACAAACAAAAAAAAAATGAAACTGGCCCTAATGGTTTTGAATTGGGTATTGGACAGAAATACTAAAATGAAAGTAGATATCAAAAAATAAATAAAAAAGAAAGATGTCCATAGAGTATTTAAACATCTAAAACAAATTCAGCTAGAAGATAATGACATGCAAAAATCCCATCTGAGAGCATTTTGTATTGCACAGGAATGTAAGACATGGTTAAGAACCCACAGAAATTTAGAACCAGAAGTCAGCAGAGCAAGTAAAGGAGAATCAACCAAAAACAGCAAAGAGTGGAGAAAATAGCAAAGGACCATGTGGAATTCTCTCGCCTGGGTCTAGAGCGAGAAGCCTCTGAACTGCTGGATGACACTGTAGATGCTCAGCTTAGTCTGGGACGTAGCTGTTACAGAATTCATCATTTTAGGGCTGGGAGTTGCAAACCTAATAATGAGGTGATGCTGACTTTGCTATTGCTTGTGGCACCTCTACTCGATGGCAAAAGGTAAAATGCACTCACTCTTCAAAGCAGCCCAAGTAAACACATGGGCTGCAGGGTGACAATTTGTTCCAGAGACCACTGGTGACTGTCTTCTTCAAGAAGCATCAGCCCTTTCCATGGCTAAAGGGGACCTTCCATCAGCCTCCAAATAAGAGCCACCTGGTGTTATCAAGTGCTCCCATTGCTCTAAGAAACAAGAAAGTGTGCATTAATCAAACAGCTTGGGCATTTGTAACAAAGCCTAAGAGAATTAAGAGCACAAAGGTGTAGCTGTCTTTCCCTCACCAGGTCTGTTTTTTACTTCAAGTGATCCTGCAAAGAGAGCCCTTTCTCAGCAATCCAAGAAACGCTGACCTTAGACACCACTATGTAAACTCCCCATCAATGTGCTCATCCCTAGAGGAAGAAAGAGAACTATGACGGTTTTGGCCTGTGCCTACTTGGCAAATCTGAAACCGCTTCCTAAAATTCCTTTCTCCTAATTTCCCAATTAGTAGTAACTAGAAAAAAGAAAAAAGGGAACGAAGAAAAATATGGAAACAAAGCTTTGTAAATGTGTAAGTGGCAAGAGGCACAATAGTTGGAGGAAGGAGGGAAGGATGAGAAGAGACGGGGACAAAATAATAATTGAGATGTGTCACATGCATTCCTCCTACAAGGAACGTGATCATTTATTCACTAACAGTGTACTATTAAAAAAAATTGGAAACAAAATCACGTCCACAAAATTTGAGAGGCAGAAGTGAAATGTCAATATTACTCTCTGGAAATCAAACCTACCAGTGAGTCCTCCCTTGTCTTTGATTTTCCCGAGCAGGAAGATGAACGCTTAAGGGCCGAAGATTCCTGCTATCACGTCCAGCTTTTTCCTGACTGCCTGCTTTTCTAATCAGCAGCACCGCACAGTCCACTCCAGACAGAAGCGTGACCCTCTCTGTCACAGTCAAACACCAGCAAGTGACCAGCCTTGCCTTCGCATTTTCACATATGCGCTCACAGCCACCATTTCTCCACTTGTTCCACGGCTTCAGGAGTATCAGAAGCTGTCTTTTCCTCAATCCTCAAATTCCCCTTTCATACTCCTATTTCTCCAGTATCTCCTTCAAGTATGTAAATTCTCACCCAAAAATAAATTATTTGATCTATAGTAATCAGAGCAGTTCTGTCTTCTTTCTCCAGCTCAGTGCTGTAATTATTGGTCTCAAGTGTCTTTCCAGGGCAGAAGTAGTTTAAGAATGAGACCAATGAATCTGTTCTCTAATGACATAGTTTGCAAAGCATGAACTTTTGTGAATGTGGCAAAGGGAACTCTAATATTCTGTAATGTGAAGTGGCAAAAAGAAAAATTACTTAAATTATCACCTGCATTCCAAAGCTTATAGAAGGCAACACTTTGGGTGGTCAAGGATTTTCTTTTATAGAAAAAAAAAAAAAAGCTAGTTTTAAAGCAAATAAAATTATAATGGGTTGGCTTTTGTTCTAAGTGCATTGGAAATTTTGGAGAAAAAAAAATGATGGGCCAAGGAGGTTAATTAAATTCTCATCTCAAAGACCTGTAAGGAAACAGAAAGCTTCTCTTGTCTATCCCCAAAGGCCCTCTTATTTCCTTAGCAGTAGGTCAAGATTTCTTTAAACAAGATCTAAACTCTAGTCCCATGGATAGTTTAATCGTAACATCCACTGAATTTCCAAATATAATGTAAGACCATTCATTGGGGGAAAACAATATGGGAAAATTCCAGAAGGTTACAAGACACTGATTCCCTAGATTACACTGGCCATCTTTGCCAGTAAAAGAGAATTTTTCCACTTGTGAAGTGTGGAAACAAACTTCCCGGAGGTGGTGGTCTTATAGGTCTCTTCCAACTCAAGAGTATTTCAAGCTCTAGTCTTGCTTCCAGACTGATAACCAGGTGTAAGTTCTGGAAAATCCCAGGTAGTCAGGTTCAAAATAAGTACCAAACTCACCCAAACATTTGCATATTCTTTTTGCCAGTTTTATCAACATAAATATGATTGAAAATACCTACAGATTATAAGTGTAGAGTTATGGTAGAAGGAGCCTTATATTTTATTGGGCTGATGTGACAAGGCTCCAAAGAAGCTCAACTGCTGAAAAGAAGATGAGAAAGATTACTGTAACAAGTATAAAACCAAATCAATAAGCAAAGTAGCTTCACTAACACAGATTCTTGTCACCTGACAGATATATCACAGTGTTCTTAAGGTGAGAAAATTTGAGATCTTTTCTGACTTGTATCTATGAAAAATATCTAGGAAATAAGAAGAGGTGTCTGATTTGAGACATTATGATAGAGACACAACACTGGAACCAATTCAGAATTGATTTAGACTTCAAGAAGGAAGGCTCAACTACTGAGGAAGGTCACTAATATATAGTAACACATAGCTACATTAAATTTTTTTCATGACAGTCCTTCCTGAGAAGAAAGCAATAGAACTTTGTGAGTATTATTGGATACCAGCTATGAACTAACATAACTCTTGGAGATATAAAGACAATGACAATAATAACAGCAACAAAAATCTATAGGGTAACTAATGACGTTTTATCAATGTCTTTCTCACCAGTGTGTCCCTGAAATGAGTGATTGACTATTTGACTACTTCTACAGTGTATCAGAAGAGACAATAAATATCTGGCAGAATCTCTAAACTATTTAGCTGAATTATGGAAAATGGGCTATTAAGGTGAAAAGGCCTTATTAGAACCACTTCTACCAATCAAAATGATAAAAAATAAAGGCAAGTTTTCATTCTTGTGTAGATTTTAGGTACAAATAAGTGCTAATAGTAAGAACTTAAAGGATACAGGAGTGATAGTTACTACCTTTCCATTTACTTCCTGATTTGATTTTGCAAAAGATAGATCCTGGTAAATGGCAGGGGATTTCAATAATCTTAAACCAATGAGAACGCCTACTACAACTCCAGTTCACTAAGTCAAGTTCTATATGATTATTTCCTAAAGTAAACTGATATACTATGGTTCTTGATGCAACTACTGATCCTGTGAATGTTTTCTCTCAGCCCACTCCCACAGTGCTGTTTCAGGGCTATATCAACTTGGCCACCTTAGGTGATAATCTCTTAGAGGCTTTCCTTGAGCACTTGTCCATTGCAGAAGATATCATAATGGTCCACACTGAGATCATGCTGGGTGAATCTAATGAACAGAAAATTGAAACGACTTTTAACATTATATATATATAACTTGTGTATATAATATATATTACATATATTACTTGTATATATAATATATATTTTATATTACTTGTATATATAATATCTATTGCTTGTATATATTATATAATATTATATATATTACTTGTACATATATTATATATTATATATATATTACTTGTGTATATAATATATATTATATATTACTTGTATATATAATATTATATATTACTTGTATATATAATATTATATATATTACTTGTATATATAATATTATATATTATATATAATATATATATATATATTATTTGTTTGTTTCAGAAAAAATTCTAGGGTCCAAGTAGTTTGGGTCCTGTCATCACATACTTCCTACTTCCTAAGAGGAGCCCTTCTAGTCCCACACAGAGCTTAGGACACAAGACAGGAGTGAGGTTACCTCTCATGATGCCTGGACCATGGGCATGAGGGTTCTACTCTTCTCACTGGCCATGGGAGAAAATGTAGCTCAAAGGAAGAATAAGAGGACACCAAAGCCCCACTAAAGAGAGTAGACTCACCATCCTTGTGGAAAAATAGTAAAATTCATTCTAAATTGTGAGGAAATAGAGCAGAATGTGGACTGTTAGAAGCTAAGCAAAATGGGGAGGAAGAGCAGCACAACTCTTAGAAAGTGTTTCTGAAGTAGGGAGGATCTGAATATGTTTCTAGATGAGATGAATGATGCTAATGAACTCAAATTACTGCAGATGACAATGAAGATTTGAATGATCAGAAAATATAGGCAAGGCTTGGACTCAAAAGTATAAGGGAAGAATGTAACCTAAAAAGGAGAGACCTACTACCTCAAAAATAAATATTACCATATTTAATATATTAAATTTGTAAGACCATGGCCAGAAAAAAAGTTATCCTTTGTTCCTAACCTTGCCATCTCCACTTCCTTACTCATGAGTACAGAGAAATCATGTGGGCTGTGGGGCCACATTCCATAATCTGTGTGATTTGCATGAAAGGAAAAATGACTTGAGCAGAGGAGGACGGAGGGCGGAGGGGGATACAAATAGCAGAATCTCGCTGGGAGATTATAGCTTAAATCAAACACGACTTCAATTTGAAATAATTTAATTTCTAGCTATCAAACTCTGATTTCCAAAATAGGAGAGAAGTATAATCAAAACAGAATGACATTAAGATATAATCTAATTTTTACTGATTACCCAGGAGTGACTGAGGGCTTAGATTCTCAGTGCTAAGTAGTCATTGGCAAATTGCTAAGGAAATGATGAGACATAGCTGATAGCTAAAGCTGTGTCCTACAACATATTCAAGCAGAGTTGTTAAAATAAGTTATGTGATATAGTATATTAATTTAATTTTTAGTCTCTGAAACTTCCACAAGAATGATAACTCTTATATAGCATTTCCTCGCAATGATATTTGACATTAATCAAATCTTACTATATGTTAAACTCAGTTTGTATTAAGAAATATAGCTAAGTGCTGTCCTTATTTCACTATCATAATTCTGAAAGGGAAGCTATTACTTTTATCTCCACTTCATAGTAAGAAAATTGGAGCTGAGATACAATGTGATTTTACCAAAGACACATAATGAAAGAGGAAATTTAGGGCTCAAATTTATAGCTATATGACTTGTAATTCAGTATTTTCATCTATTCATCCAGGCCAATTTCTTGTGTTCACAACCTAAAAAATATTCATAATATTTGAAATACCAATGTCCAAATATTTCCTAGTAATGTTTTTTTCTTATGGGTTTTACATATTTCTCATGAATGTACTTTTGTATAAATTTCTACACAAAATGATTAGTTGTATTATGTTGTTGATCCTATTTTCCTTCAAAAAATAATCTGTGCCATGTTTGGGCTTAATTTAAATTCAACCCTACTTGGAAAAGACTTGGCACTCTCCTGAGTCCCACTATTCCTGGTGTGGAATTGCTGACCTAGTTCTAAGTGACAGATAAATTCACACAGCTCAGATGCACTCTTCAGGGAAAGAGTAGTTACTGTTCATATCCCACTGATATGGAATGCTAACCTTTCAAAATAATCCACTGCTTAATGTGAATATTTAACAAACGCAAACAATTGAGTTTATGCTTATGCGAGCTACTTTGGCTTTGCTTTTTGTTGTAGTTATTCTTGTAATCTACCACTTACAATCAATGTTAGGAATAATAATATTATTGTACAAGGTAAAATACCATACACCTAATTCAATATACCTTAAATCTGAAAATAAGTTGGTAGGTATAAGGCAATGATCTCTATTTACATTAAAGAACAGGGAGTGGAAAAAGAAGCTAATCCTATACATAGTTATCTAGATAGACTAT
>PVJA010002735.1:55877-94709 GCA_004027025.1 Myocastor coypus | reverse complement strand
TGGCTCTTGAAAATTTATTCAAAACTTTCTGAAAGGTTTCTATTATTTTGTTATTTAATTTGCTCAATGAGGATGAGCTTCTTTCTTTCTTGGAACGGTGTGTGAAGTATTTTAGATAAGCCTCACTGAGAAAAAAAAAGCAGGAATTAAAATTAAGTTCCCAGTGTGCTTTCTGCTCTCCCGAAATCTCATTCACAGAATGAGGGAAATGCACCACAGATCTCACAGTGGTTCTCACTTTGTGGACTCGGAGGTGATTTTTCTATTCTCATTTCTTACTCTGAACTTTTCTGTTGGTGACAGTGAGCCTACATAGCTTTTATAGTCATAAAAGAGTACTCAAAATTAGCTCTGTGAATTAACACTTCCAATCCAAATCTAGGATTTTTGGTTTTTGGAGACCTGGCCTAGATTACAGACTCGCAGGTGACCCTGGAGCTCTCAGATTTGTCCTGATGGAGGTGTCAAGGGGTGCATTAAGAAAAGCCCACTCCTCTTCTGTAGTTTTTTTAAAAGTGTTTTTATTAGTCCAGGTTTGTAGTGAATAATGCTTAAGTTCCCCAGGAGGGGTTGGTGTGCGTGCATAACAAACACATCTTAATTCCTTTTCATTCCCTCCCCTCCCCACTTCATCCCTTGGTCCTCTACTCTTTTGCAAAGTATCTAGCTCCTGTTTCCCGTTGTCTTTTATTGTCCAGGTGGGCCTGCAAGGTGTTGGGGAGGGTGCCGGTGGGTCTCCTCCTATATCTTGGCCTGCCTCTGCTGCAGTCACCTAAGGAAATGTGTTCTGCAGGTCCTCTGTCTTCTGTGAGCCTTGACTTCCTTTATCTGGTGCTCAGTGTCCTGCAGGCACCAGACCTGTCTTCCTAGGACAGCATGATCGTGTCCTGGTCCTCTTGGGCCCCTTGCATTTCCAGTGCTCTTTGTGCATGTTCACAGCTTTGTGGATCTGGCTGTAGCCTTAAACGGAAAGAAGTGCGCTGCAGGCCTTTCCCCATGCCACATGAGCTGTGCTCCTGGGATGGAGTGAAAGGGAGGGGGTGGGGCTGCACCAGAGGACTGGGGACACTGAGCCTGGCTCTAGGACTTGGGGGAGGGTGCCCGGCAATACACCGAGCACTTGGCTCACACCTGAGGAGACAGCCTCAGGTGTGGCTGTTGAAGCCAGATAGTTGGGAAGCCATGCATTCATCCACTGAGGCCTTGCAGTGTGGTAGCTCCTGTCCCAGATGTGGGCTGTGGGCACTAACGAGCCAGGCTGGCATGGAGCCTTCATTCTACTGGGAGAGGGAGGCAGTTAACAAGGAAATCAATGAAGAAGATAATTACAGGTTGTAAGAATGGGCCCAGAGGAGGTGACAAGTGCTTGTTTGTAGTGGCACAGGAGGACCAGGGTTGGGATAAGAACCGAGGTCTTTGATTCTGGAGCTTGGCCCTGCATGTCTCTGGGCCTTGGTGGAGAAGATCAAGGAGCCTCTAGGGAGGGCTGACCTGCCCCTCTCTCTGGCAGCCTGGGCCACCTCAGGGCCAGCGTGCAGGAATCAAAAGCCGAAGCTGTGAGCCAGAAAGAAGACGGCTCTCTTGTCCCTCTAGTGCCCGTTCGTCTCTGGTGCACCTTAGGTGAGCGGCCCCTTCTTCTGAAGAGCACTGACCCAGTGTGCGCATAGGTGTGCAGGTTTGTGTGTGCTGCGGCTTTGTCTCAAGGTGAGCTTGCGGTTTTTTTTTCCTGATGTTTTCAACTTTTAATGAAGTCCAGCTAAGATATTGGCTGTTACCTTTAGGAAACTATTTTTAATTCATCCTGTTGTTTCTCATATCACCTAGGATCCCTCAGTCCCTTTCCTGGCGGCTCAGACTTCGGCCTTTGCTCGGGCTGAGATTTTGCCTTTATGGCCTTTCTTAAGACTCTGATCACTAGCACTCACGGGACCTTTATGGCTACTGGATGGTAGATGACCGGAAAAGCTTTTGGTAGGCAAACTCAAGCAGTTTCCTTGAACTTCCACGCTGAATCTTTCCAACTTCCGCGTCAAGTCCTGAGGCATGGCCATTGGTCCTGTTCTTTATGTTCCCATCTCCAGAAGCCCTCAGGACTTCAACTCCATGGAGACACAGCACAACCTGCAAACTTCACTGAATGCTGTTGCTTCTTCAGCCCCTCTCAGCTTCCTTTGCAAGGAGCAAAGCTCTGAGGCTTGTCTCATGACTCATACAGTAAGGAAACATTTTCAGGTTGCATCTTCAGAAGGGGTCTGAGGGATTGCAGGGCTTCCAGAGCTTCCTCCCTCTTGCACCCACGAGCGGTGCCTCTCCACTGCAGGGTCAGCCACTCGGTCACTCGCGCAGCGGTCACTTACTCCCCCCAGTTTTCTTGGGAGGGGAGGGAGCTTGTTACTTCTCCCACTGGTTGTTGTGCCCTTTCTTTAAAGAGTCCGCACCTTGCCTGTGTCTGTAGAAATGGATCCCTCAGAGGAGCTCAGTTGAGTCTTCAGAGGTGGGAATGATCCCTAGGAAATGTACTTTTTCTCCCCAGATGGTCACTGGTGGTTTTAGTCTCACAGTATTTCTCCACTCCCAAGATGACTTGGGGTTTGCTGTGTTCGACACACAGCAGGATTCATAGTTGTGCTTGGAGGGGAGGCATTTTGCTTATGCCTCTGTGTTCTGAAGCAGCCCAGATCCCCTCCTGGTCCCCAAGGGGACTATTGTCAGGAGCTTTTGGGACTTGTGTGCACCTTGGCCTCAGGTGCCACTGATCCCTGCAGAGCACCTGCTGGCTACTGTCACAGCTGCTGCTGCTTTTCGGCTTCTGCAGGGCTCCTTGGATCTGGCCACAGTGTCGGGAAGCACAGCCAGCTTGGTCTGGCATAAGCACTGTCCTCCATGTGATTTTATTTTGTTTACTATTTTTAATGACAAATTTTCCTTTGCAATTTTATTTCTTTCAAAGTTTAACCATAAATTAATTGCTCCTTTGTTCATCTCACAGCCCCTCTTTCTCCTCCTGGGTCGTAGCTGAGGAGCATGCAGTCTGCCCTCCTTGTGGCTGAGCTGGCAGACACCCCCCAGCGTGGGGTGCCTCCCTCTGCTGAGGAGGGAAGGAAGAAGCAGTCCTCTGCCCTGCCTAAGAGAAGCGAGCCGGGTGGAGGCCAGAGGGCTGCGGGGGTGCCCCTTGCGTTCGGGGTCAGCAGAGCCTCTGGCGCACTGGCATAATGGGAAGCCTCTGGCGTGTGGAGAGCAGGACAGTAGCGTCTGCCTTGAGCAGGTTCTCTGGCTGCCTGTGGGCTGAGGCAGGGCGGCAGGAGCAGGGCCGCGGGCCTGAGGCAGTTACTCTGGCTCTGATGCTGGACGCTGCAGTGCTGCGGTAGATTCTGCTGCTGGGTTGAGGGAGGGCAGAGCACAGGTGGGTTTCCGGCTGCTTTCCTGGCCTTTCGTCTCCAGGCCCTAGCCTGCCTGCCTGCCTGCACTGTGACCCTGTCCTTAAGGGGCCATGAACCGTCCCTGCCACGCTCCTGGCCATCTCAGGCTGCATGGAGCTGCCTCCACTGGTGTTCTCGTCTCTCGTCACCCCATCCTTCTCTGTCCCATACTCTTTAGGCTGCATTGCTCTGCATTGTTTGGCTCTCATTGCTTCCTGTCCCCAACTGAATTCCAGCCAGAAAAGACTGGCCCGCTCCGATGGCGTCTTGGGCACCAGTCTATGCATAGTAGGGGCTTGGGAAGTATGCCTGCTGGCAGCCATGGCTGGTGGGACAAGCTTCCCCACCTACCAGGAGCTGGAGCCTAGTATCTGTCCCCTACTTCCAAGCTGTTCCACAACCCCTTAGATGACTTAAAGGTAGCATGTCTAATGGTATCTTAGAACAACTGCGGGGTGCAGAGCGTCTTGGAGGCAGGATGTAGCTGGCTTTGCTAGTCCATATGCAGAGACCCTGGGGGCTTGGCGTCCTTCCAGGGAGGTAGTATATGGTGAGCGTGTGTGGAGGGCAGACGAGTGGGCAGTGATCTGACCTGTAAGGCCCTCGGCGGGGTGTCCTGAGCAGCTGGCAGGCCCAGCCCAAGCTGGGGTAGGGCTGAGGACCTTAGGGGCTGTGGAATGGGGGTTTAGAGAGAAACACAAAGCCAGGGCGACAACTTGGGCCTCCTGCGTTTGGCTGGAGGGATCCACACTTGGGGCTTTTTGGAGGTAGAGTGGGACCCAATGGGGGCTTTGGTGTGATTTTCCTCCCAGAGGTGGAGCTGTCCTGTGGGTCCTGCACGTGGCATGCAGAGGTCATGCACTGAGACAAGCCATGGTATCCTTAGAAGAGCAGCTGGATCGGTCCGTTGTGGAGTACTGAGGAGTCAGGACCCTCGACGAACACCCTCACCCTCCTGGGCTCACTTCCTCGATCGCTGGGCAAGCAGCAAGCCACATCCCTGCTGCCTGGGCTCGGGATTGGCCTTGGAGGCTTGGGAAGGGCCGGACTGTCCCAGGGGCCACATGTAGACAGGGCGAGCCTTGGGAATGCGTGCCTGGAGGCCTTGAAAATTACTTCTGCGTCCACTGATTGATTCCTTCTGCAGCTCTAGGCAGAGTCCTCTCCCTAGCCCCTTGCCTGTCTGGACCTGGAATTCTGGAGTTGACCTTGGCCTCATGGAGCCTTCCACTCCTGCCCTGTGCTCCTCGGTGGGTGCCCTGTGCCCTGTCCTGAGCCCGGGGTTCTCATTGACATGGCCTCTGCCAGGTTCTCTGGCCATTTAGAGATGCTTTCTTAGTTTCCCCTTAACTGTCCTGACCTCAACCCCAGAGCCTAAGCTGCTCCAGCTGGGACAGCCCAGCTGGCACGGACGCAGGCATGCCCTCAGTGTCTGCCAGTCCACTCCTAACGCCGTATCCTCATCCTTCCTCCCTTTGGTCCCTGGTTTCCCTGGCTCACTTAAGATGGCTGCATAATACTCTGTCAAGGGAATGTCTTCAGCAAGCTGTGAGCTTGTTACGGAGCATTTAAATTGCTTCTAATTTTTGCTCTTTCAGCTAATGCTGCATTAAGCCATTTTTGCATATTATGGAATCGTTTCATTAAGTTGGCATTTATCTAGCTAATGTCAATGGCCCAAGATTCAATAAAGCAGAGTTTTCTTTTTCTTAAGAAGACTATTGTGAATATATATTGAAAAAGTGTTCTGTCTTTATTGTATCTTCTGTGAAGGAAGAAGCAGGGTAACGGTAATGGAATTTAGGATTAAGAGAAAGGCTGTGTGTCTACAGACAGCTCATAATTTATGTGTTCGTAAGTGGGAAGTGTGTAAGCAGCAATATACTTGTGAAGACTGAGGAATTCTATAACCCAACATCCGATGCTTTGAAATAATAATGAAGGGGCCAGGGCTGGAGCCGAGTGGCGCAGGCCTGCCTAGAAAGCGTATGAGATTTCTGAGAGAAAACCCCACCTCCTTAAGTGACAATGAGCTTGCCAGGTTGGGCCCTGGTACATTTTTCTTTCCCCTCCCCTCCCCTCCCCTCCCCTCCCTTCTCCTCCCCTCCCCTCCCCTTCCCTCCTTCTTGTGGTATCAGGGACCAAACTCAGAACCTTGCACTTGCCGGGCAAGCACTTACTCCACTGAGCTATCTCCCCAGACCCCTTGGTATAGTTTGGAGCCTGCTTGGCTTTAAGGTATTGGGAAGACTTCCTCCGACCTACTGTTTTGTCCCTGTTAATGTTTCAGGGTCTAATTTCTTAGGCAGACCCTGGCTTTCAGTTTTGCATTTCAACTGAATGCAGCAAATGTTCACTGACTGTTTAGGCCACATAAGGTTACAGGGGGTAAGCATTTGAGGACAAAGAACCCACCACCCCCTTGTTTCTGAGGAGCTCATGAGTAGGGAGTGGGAAGGTTGCAAAAAAGTTCAAAGTTTATGGTTGTTCAAGGGACATTAAGAGGGACTTCTGAGGACTGAGGTCCTGTTAGGCAAGGAGGAAACTGTCCCCTGGGGCTGAGAATCAAGAAAGGTTTTATGGAAGTGTTTGGTTTTGTCAACACCTTGAAGGACAGGTTCACATTCTTGGTGAAAGTAGGAGGTCTGTGCAGAGCAGATGGAGGTAGAAGGACATAGGGCCATGGGCGGGGCTTGGTTGACACACTGGTTGTGTGTCATGGCTGGAACTTTGTGGGGTGCAGCAGGTCCCAGGTATGGCTCTAAATGCATTAAATTTATTATTCCATTTAATCCACACAGTGACCCAGGTGAGGTGCTGCCCTTATTCCTATTTTACAGATGAGGAAGCTGAGATTTGTAGCCATTAATCAGCAGCCCAAGCTGGCAGAGCTGGAGCCAAGATTGGGCCCCATTCAGGTGCCTCAGGAGCCTGGACTGCCAACTGTGAAGTCATCCTGCTTAGGGGTGGGGGAAGATGGAACAGTGGGACCAGAAAAGAGGGTGAGGACCCCATACTCGGAGGCGTAAATGTGAACACCGAGGGGTGCAGAGGTGGAAGAGAGCAGAGCTGGTGACAAGACGAAGCTGAGAGGTGGGGTGAGGATTCACCGAGGATTCTGGTGACAGCTGCTAGGGCTACAGAAAAGTTCCCAGGAGTGTTTGCAAGCGTGGCCAGGGCTGCGAGGGTAACATTTGGTGGCCATCTGGCCTAAGAAGAGAGCCAGAAGGGCCACAGGGCCTCCCCTGACTTGCACAGCCCTGGAGCTCCAGGGACCTGCCCTCTCCTCTGTGGCGGACTAGGGCGGCTCTTCTGCAGCCTAACGACTTTTGAAAGCTGTTTTCTGTGCTGTGACACAGGTGTGACTTCCCCCACCTGAATGCTATGGCAATTGTTATTTTTCCTGGAAAATTGGGCCCATGTGGGCTCTGTGTGTGGTTTATGTGAGTTCCATTTTTACAGCCTTACTACCTTGTCCCCACGATGTCAGAAGCCTCTCTCTCTCTCTCTCTCTCTCTCTCTCTCTCTCTCTCTCTCTCTCTCTCTCTCTCTGCAGCTTTGCTGTGAAAATTGTTTCTTAAAAGGCACAAAGTGTCTCTCCTCGTTTGGGTGGCACTCTCTGCAGCAGCCCTGGGTGCAGACTCCGCACGCGCTTCTCGTTGCCGCCTGCCACCGCGTGTGTGCTTCTCTGGTTGCCTGGCAATTTCCTGGGAACTCTTAGGCAGCTCTTGAATCTCGCTACCTAAGGGTTGGCCGATTTCTCCCAGAAGGGTTTGTCCATGTAAATATCCATTCAGCAGCTTCCGCTCTGAAGAGTTGCCCTACCAGTGACCCTGCTGGTCCTTAGTTAGTCTGACCCACTGGCCTTGAGTTGCTAATAGTAACAACCAGTGTAGGGAACCTGAGCTTCCTAAGTGAGGTGTATTAAAATGAACCCGGCCCTGGGCTGTGGGTGGAGAAACAAGGAAGTAGAGGTGGCAGAAAGGAGAGGGACTGGAGAAGGTTGTGGCTGGAGCCCGGGGAGAGCTGCCGAGAGCCCAGCGGAGCCCAGCCGAGCCCAGCCGAGCCCAGCCGAGCCCAGCCGAGCCCAGCCGAGCCCAGCGCAGGCACAAAGGATTTTATTTGTTCTTAACCACTCCAGCTTGCAGCATCAGTGAGGGCAAGAGAGGGACATGAAGCATGAAGCAAACAAGACTTGGTAGCCAGGTGGAGGCTGCAAGAACGCTCCCTGGCCCCTCTAGGGGGTGATGCCTTCCAGAAGGGCCGCTGCAGCTTTGGAACCTGGTGATTAAATGATGAGATGCGTCCTGTTTGTGGTTTCTTGTGGTACCCTAACTGGAAAGGAAGTGGGCTGATTGTAACACCTCTCCTTTCTATGAAAAGTCAGATACTGTGATATCATGCTGGGACTGCCCACAGAGGAGGGAGGGTGGCAGTGGGTGGTGGCCTGAGGGCCCTGCTGCCCTCCAGCCTGTCCCAGGGCCTGTCGGTGCATACTCCAACTGTCTGCCATCATCCTAATGAGGGATTCGGACAAAAAAATGACCAGATGTGATTCATGTTGTCCCGGATTTAGTCCTCTGTCGGTAGACCATCGGGGGAGGTGGGGCTGATGCAAGGGTAGAGGCGGGGAGCCTATTCGGCTGTCGCGACCCTCTGGGATGATGCTGGTGGTTCACATTCTCAGAACATTTTGGAGGTTAAATCCACTTTCAGTGAGGACCGGATGCAGAATGAGAGCAAAAGACAGCAAGGGAGCAAGGCTTGATCTGTGGGCCGGGGCCGCTGACGAATGCTATCTTACACTGAGATGGATGGGGGGGCTGCTCTGGGGCGACGTCGGGGCTGCGTCAAGCATATGTTTCGCGACGGTAGCACGGCGTACGTAGTGCTTCTGTCTGGTTGACCTCTAACTTGACACTGGCAGTTGGATCCACAGTCAGGAATTCAGGGGAGAAAGCAGGCCTGGAGAGAAATCTGGGTAAGCTGTCTTAGATACTTTTCTCTGGTTGCTGGGACAAAATATCTGTTACCCAAAATTAAGGAAGGAAAAGCTCACAGTTAGTGTAGGTTCCAGTCTATACTAAGCTGGCTCCAAGGCAGAGTGGCACATGACTGAGGGCAGCCATTCATGGTGGTGGAAAAGAGCAAAGGGCAAAGGGAGGGGCAGCAGCTGCAGACGGCTCACCGGTCTCCCCCCTCCCCGTATTTCATTTAGGCTATCTGCCCTAGGGCAGGTCCACCACTCACACTCAATCCCAGCATTGGGTCACGAATTAGTCACAAACTCTGGATGCTGCCCAAGGACTACATGAGGCTATGGTGGACAACTAGACCCAGGCCATAACACGGGCACTAGCACCGAATGCTTGGACTAGATGAGACCGCTAGGGCAGTGCAGCAGAGGGCGGGACAGAGGTATCCCGGGCTCTCCACGCTAGAGGGTGAGAGCCCGAAGAAGTGGCCAGTGAAGCCAGTGGGGTGCTGAGGGGGTCCTGTCCTGGAAACTGGATGAAGGGAGTAGCTGAGCAAAAGGCAATGGTTAAGTGCTGCTGCGCGCTGCATGGTGAGGCAGAAGACGTGCACAGTGCGTCAGGCAACGTGGAAGACAAGCCAAATCCGCGCACTGGGCCTAAGCTTAACTGCGGATGATTCATAGCTCCTGCCCTGAAGGAGAATCTAATTGTGTAAGGGAGGGAGGTGGGAGGGAGATGGAGAGAGAGAGTGAGAAATGAAAATCATTTCAATTGGACATGGTGATACCCACCTATATTTTCAGTATTTTGGGAGGCTGAGGCGGAAGTTTCACAACTGAGGTCAGTGAAGAAAACTTAAAGACTTAGTGAGACCTAGCCCCAAAATCAATCGATCAATCAATCAATCAATCAACCAAAGGATATGAAAGCCCTGGGCTTAATCTCCAGTACTACCATCCCACCCCTAGATCTGAGAAAGATCTAAAGGTAGTAAGTACCAAGGGAGTACTTCTCTGGAGAGGGAGAGCAGAGTCTGATTTATTTGTGTTTTCATTTCTTCATTGTTTTGTATCACTAAAACTTGTTGGTGCCAGAGAAGAGCCAAGGGCAAGTTGTTGTTTGATGGGCAGTTTCCATTCTGCAGATGAAAACAGTGCTGGAGGTAGCTGGTAGTGGTTAGGGCTCCATAACTACATAAATACACCTACTACCAAACTGTACACTTGAAAATGGTTAAGACGATAAATATTAGGTCATGCGTATCTTGTTATAAAAATGGGCAGTAAAAGACATGATTTTTAGGGGCCCACTATGAACTCAGTCCCCTGTTTGAAATAAATAGCATCAGTAGAGAGAAATAGCATGGAGAAAAGTGGGGGTAGCCGTGCAACAAGAGCACACTGCAAGGGGCCTGTGTGTTGGGGGCTGGGAACCCAGGCAAGCTGAGGCTGCCACGTCATGCCGGGCCAGTTGGTGCAGGCCTGGTATCCTGGCTCAGGAGTTGACCTTGCTTTCTTAGAGCCTGGGAGCCTTGAAGCTTCCTGCTCAGGGAAGTGGCATTGTGAAGGAGCATATTTAGATAAATCTCCTTAATCCTTCCTGGTGAGCCATTGCCTATTCAAAGCAGTGGGACTGAGGCAATCCTTTCTGTGGTGAAAACTGAAAAGGACCACATATAAATGCCCACAGTGTTCTGTACAGTGGGGGGTAGGGATAGGGCAAATTTCACAGGTCTCTTCTCTTGGAAAGCCCACAGTCTAGAGACTCATGTTGCTAAACAAGAAATTCTGCCACAGTGTGCCATGTGTTGTCATTAGTATGTCACCATGTTCTATGGGAACCGAGAGGAGGGTAGAATCCCTGACCTGCTTGAGATCTGGTGAGGGCCCTAGGGAGAGATTACTCAGTGGGTTTCAAGGACAGGCAGGGGTTTTCTAGGCAAAGAAACAGAGATGGGTAGCTACAGGATGGTCAGTCAAACCTTAGTGTGTATTATGAATTCAAAAAATGTGTAAATATTCTCTTTGAAATCTGAACTCCTATTTCATTGGTTTTTAGGTGGCGCTGGCAAGAGTGCTTGCTTTTGGACACAACCTTATCTTTGCAAATGTGGAATCCTAGGTCTTCATTGGTAAGTTTATTTGCTGTCTTCTTATCAAATTATGCTCTCAAGGATTGGTATTTGCAGTGAAGGTCAAGGTAGTTATCATTGGCAGATGCTCTGTGGAGGATACTAAGCTTGAGTCCTAGGGAAGCCTGTAGTATGGGCTGGAAGGTTACACAGGAGAGTGGACTGTCACTTTAGGTTTCTGTGGCACATGCAGAGCTAGAGGCTAGGGGAGAACTCAGAGTGCAGGCATGGCTGCGACTGTTCTGAAGGAAACCAAGAGTAAAGTAAACTTTTCTGTACTTGAGAACACGGGTAGAACATATAAAGAGAGTGGGCTCTGCAGGCCCACTGGAGCAAAAGCTTCACGGAAAGACTCGTGGGCAAGAACTTTGGTGTGATACGGTGACTTCTGGTTAATCTGGCTCAGGTCAGCAAACTTTCTGTAAAGGACCATGTTCTAAATATTTTAGGTGTCAGCCGGGCGTGGTGGTGCACGCCTGTAATCCCAGCACTCGGGAGGCTGAGGCAGGAGGATTGGTGCGAGTTCGAGACCAGCCTGGGCTATTAAAGTGAGCTCAAGGCCAGCCTGAACTGCATAGCGAGACTCTGTCTCAAAAAGACAAAAAATAAATAAATAAATAAATAAATAAATAAATAAATATTCTAGGTGTCATAGGTCGTGTGACCCCACAGTCACAATGAAACCAGCCAAAGATGATATGCAAATGAGCAGGTGTGGCTATGTTCCAAGAAGATGTTATTTACAGAAATAGGTGGTGGGTTGGTTTGATGCGTGGTCTACCCTTTGCCTACTCCTTTTCTAGATACCAAGTGTCAAGGCACTCAGATTTTATCTTGAAGGCAGTAACAATACATAGAAGTTACTCTGAACAGATACAAAACATCAGCGTTTTAGGAACATTCATCTTCTAGCTGGGCAAGAAGCACAGGACCGTGTTAGTAGGCAGGAGCAGCAATCCAGGCATGAATCGCATGGCTAGCAAGCGAATGACTGGTCTAAGAAATATTGCAAAGGAAGAGCCAGTTAGATATTTATCCTTGTTAGACTTTAAAGACAGGTGCCAAAGAAGAACATTTAAGCTTGGTGGTTTGCAGCGGTACCATTGATGGGAGTGTGGTTGTTGGAGCGGAAAGAGATGGCTGAGGCAGCTGGTTCTAGAAATGCTGAGATCAAGGTGACAGTGACTCATTCACAGGTGTGTCCAGTAGGTGATTGGAAAGGCAGGACTGAGACCTGGACTGAGGAGGCGAAGTATGGAGGTGCAGAGTGGAAGCCGTAATTTAAAGTCCTCCTCAGGATGAGCAGAGGGCTGAGCCCTGGGGAAACAGCCTGACTTAGGGATGAAAGGAAGAAGGTAGAAGAGCCCTTGGACCATGGAGGACAGAGTCCCAGCCATGGAAGACGGTCGCATAGCAGAGATCAAGAAGAAACCCAAAGACAGGATGCTGAATTTGTGGCCAAGTCTTCACATGGTGGCCTTCGGAATGTGCCGTGGTGTAGGGGAAGAGGTGATGAAGCTGTTTGCATGGGATCAGGCATCAGTGAGAATAAAGAGTGGAGATGTCATGAAAATAAGCCACTCCTGGAGAATTTGGGAAACAGTAAGGTCTAGGTATTTGCTTTTCAGAGTCAGCTTTTCTTTAGCATTGAGACAAGCAAAGGAAGCTACAACTGGTCCCCTTGCCTCTTTTGGAGCCAAGCTGTTTGGAGTTGGTATGTACACTGGGCTTGTGATTGTGTTCTTAGGCTCTTAGGAGGTGTGGTGTTCCTAACTCTGCCACAGCTTGCACTGCAGAATCCAGCCCATGTGTGACTTTTGCCCTGAGACAAGATGCAAGCCGTTTGGGAAGTAGTTACAGATGTATAAACTGGAGACAATGAAGGGGACCACATACTGCAATAAACTTCTTGTAGAGTTTGTACATGTACGGGGGCTTTGAGATAGTTCCTAGAATCATTCAGCTATCAGTTTGTGAGCTGAGTATTTCAAGTGCGTGTTCTGTAGACTGAATTCTAAATAACTTTTTACTTGGTTTCTGTAACTGAAGCAGTTAGAGGTCTAACATAAAAGCAATAGGTGTAGCCAGGCTGGTGGCATACATACACCTCTGGTACAAGCTACTCCAGAGGCTGAGATAGGAGGATTGCAAGTTTGAAGCCAGTCAGGAGGGCTGCTGGAGGTGTAGCTCAGTAGTAGGCTGTGTGCCTCGCATGCATGAGTCCTTGGGTTCGATCTGCAGTCCCACAAAAGGGGGGTAAAGAAGCAGTAAGTATAACTATTCAGCCACCACGGATCACACACTCATCAGGCACAAGCACAGTGGTAGGTATTTCACTTCATCTTTACCACTTACTTGCAGTGGTACTGTTAGTATTTCCATTTAGCTGTAAAAAATCAAGACACTAAGAAGCCAAACAACCTGCCCTAGGTTACATCTTCGAACCCAGAATGTGTGACCCCTGATTATCCTGTTCCCCGTTTACTCTCTTTTATTCCTGGATTTTCTCCTTCTACTTATGTGGAGGTAGATTGACCCCTTCAGGTTAATTATTTAAAATATCTAGTGCTTGTTTCTACCTCTCAGGATTAAAAGAGTGAAAGAAATTTGGGAAGTCTAAGAGCAAACCTCACTTAGTACTTAATACTTAATTTAACTGCTTCCCCTATAAAGTTGTCCTTTAGTTTTTAGAGAAAGTCACAGCCTTGAACTTGGACAGGAAATAGTACCTGAAGGCCAGGAGCAGGTGCCAGTGCTAGCCGTGAGGCCCCTGTAATACAGTTTTTCTCTGAATGTGTGGTGATTTTCCTGGCTCACCTACAACTTCAAGCCTCTAAAGCGAAGCGCATTTGGTCTTCTCGCTGTACCTCAATGCCTAGGAGAGAATCTGGCATGTAGCATGTTTTATGCTTAGTAACTGTTTGTTGTTCCACATGAACCAGAGGACGTGGGACGCAGTGCATACATAGCCTCTGTGCTCCAGGCACCGCCCTCGGCAGCATTGTCACAGAGGTGACACGAGGCGCAGTTTCTGTCATCGCCAGGCACGTGTTGCAGATGGATGAGATGCATCACGTGACATCTGGCATGCTCACATGGGAAGGAGAGTGAGGTCGGGTGGAGAGCGTGCACTGACGGACCAGGTAGCTGGCCAGAAGGGGCCTCTCTGACAGCAGGAGAGCATAAGCCTGTCACGAGAAGCGTGCCACTAAACTTGGCCGCTGAGCCCATCTTTTGGATTTCTGTGCCTGGCTGCTCCTCAGCGCCCAAGGCTGGCAGCTGCAAGTTGCCTGCCTATGCTGTCTCCTGCTTCCCCCAGCCTGGCAGGCCTCTGCAGCCTGCTCGGCCTGTGTTACTTTCCTTGTCCCTTGCCTGTCATCCCTGGTGTTCTCCCCAGTGAGCCCGTCTACTGCCTCGTCCTGAAGGTCCCCGATGTCCCTCTCCACAGGACCTTGCCCAGCCTACCCTCCTGGGTGTCTGACCCCTCCCTGATGTGGGCAGGTTGCTTAGCTGTCTGGGGTGCCGTTGTCTAACCTCGTGTCACCCTTGGCTTGTCCTTTCCCCTAGCTGTCACAGGCCGCTGGCTGCCGCATCGTGAGCAGCCCTGCTGGTGATCGCGCAGCTCAGTTTTCTCTCTGCTCCTTGCTGTGCTCAGAGTCATCATCTGAACTTTTTTTGACAGCGGCCTCTTATTTGGCCATCCTGCCCATCTTTTCCCTCATTCCCTCTCAAGGCTTTTTGTTAGCAGGATGTCTGTAGCTCCTAAATCTCAGGCTCTTTTTCTTCTCTGATAGTCCTTCAAGGGCTCCTCAGTGCTCTCAGGAGGAAAGTGCAGCCCCTCAGGGAGCCTGCGGTCCTCCCATAACCTCAGCCCCGGGCACCTTCCTCATTCCACCTTTTCTCAAACCCATATTTTCAACCTGAGCCCTGCCAGCACCAGCATTCAACTCTGGGACCTTTGCCAGTGCTGGGTCATCTCCTAGGAATGGCCTGAGCCCTGCTGCCCACCAAGGTGGCACAGTTCCATTCTCACCCCCTTCCCTCCATGAACCTTCCCACACCCAGCCTCTCTGTGACCTGGAAGTGACCTTCCGCCTGCCTCCCAGAACAACCTACATGGGTTTCTTTGCAAAATACTTATCAAAGTAGCTGTTGACTTACTTATCAGTTAAGCTCAGTAAACTGAGCTCCTTAGGGTGGAGAACACACACACACACACACACACACACACACACACACACACAATCTCTGCTCTCAGTGCCAGCACAGTGCACCTGGCTCAGTAAGTATTTGCTAAGAGAGTGAAGATAGCAAAATCTGTTTGTGCAGCCAAATAACAGATTTATAATGTGATTAAATGCACTTTGGATTGGAGGTTCACTGGCCGCAGAGTTTGGTGAGGGCAGCACACTTCTCGGGTCTGGGTGTAGGAGGAGAGATTCTCCTGCTTGCATTTCTGGCTGGCTGTTGTGTCCCTCAGCACACTGGGACCTTGAGAATGTCACTTTTCTCTATTCTTTGCCTCTGACTTTTAATTTTTAATTAGTTTTTTGCTCTTGTTGATAGACTACTGATTATAATTGAAAGCGTCAAGTAATCCATCAAGGGATTCTCAGGACTACGATGCACTCACAGTCTGGGTGAGAGTGCGTTTTGGGCTGGAGGATTCTCCGTGAGAGCAGATGCAAGGGGCATTTTTATCTTCACATGGCACTTGGTGACGTTCTCAGTGGATGTGTCCTGAGGATAACTGACAGGGAAGGGGCAGTGACTGAGGAATCCCAGGCCCGCGTCCCCAGTGGGAACCAGCCCAGTCCAGGGGTCTGTAGC
Organism: Myocastor coypus; assembly: GCA_004027025.1. NCBI lineage: Eukaryota > Metazoa > Chordata > Mammalia > Rodentia > Myocastoridae > Myocastor > Myocastor coypus. Next base: position 79,353 of record PVJA010002735.1, on the reverse strand, counting down.
AGATATGCTCCTGTTTTCACTGAGGGCCTTCAGTTTGACACCTGCCATCTTCATTTCCTGGTTCAGCTGCTGAGCCAGGGAGTTGTGGAAAGAATGCAGCCCTTATGTGGGGCTCACAGTATGCAGGGGACATTTCTTTCGAGTCCTTCTGAACACAGAGCTGCAACCAGCAGGCTCCTGGAACTGCCTACCTGGCCTGCAAATGCAAATGCCTTCCCACGCAGGGGTGTTCCACAGCTCTTCCTCTGCATGGAATGCATTGGCCTCCGGGTTTGCCTGATTCCCACTTGTGTTCCTCTCAGACCTAGGCCGCTTGGGGTAAGCCTTCCTGACTTCGCTGATGAAGCTAGGTCTCCTCTTCACCTTTCCCATAGTACAGCACCCCGTGCTGATTGACTGCTCACCCTGTGTTGGGCATTGCCAGCCATAGTACTGGGGTAACGACTCTGTAGTAGGGGCTCAGTGCTCATCACTCGCTTAGATACAGGTTTCCAGCAGAGCAGGGCTGGTCCCTGGAGCCAGCCTGCGGAGTGTGCTCTTGGCCATTCTTGGTCCTCTGCCATGTGTTGGGGCAACCTGCCCTCCTGCTCATCCCTAGCATGCCTGGTGCATTTACATTTATTTGCATGATTAATGGATTAATAAATGTTTGGCCCCTGCTGTGCCAGGACAGCAGGAGCGTCTAGGAATCTAGATCGGTGTCCCACCCAGAGGGGACCACCAGTCCAAGAGTGCCTGCTCCTCTTCAGCCCATTGCATCATAGAAGTCCTGGCCCAGTCTGTAAAGAAGGCCCTCAGGTTCTTCTCTTCTCGGAGCCTCCTGGCTGTGTGCCTGTGGTTTCGCCCTCAGCCTCAACTCCCGGATCTGCAACAGAAACAGAAGTGCTAAGGGAATGTCGTGGCTTAGTGTGTGATTTTGTCCCCACTCCCTTTGTTGCCTTGCTGCCCTTCTATAAGGGACCCCTCTGCCTCTCAGGATAGAGCCTGCTACCTTTCCTTTGGTGTCAGCCTGTATACATCTGAAGTGACTACCCATAGTGGGTCACAGTGACCTCAGTGCCTGCTGTCCTTGTCCTTGCCTGGCCCTGGCCCGTGACCTCTGCAGTGCCTGGGACAGATAGGCTCCGGGCTTCTCGGCAGGGCAGGGGAGACCCCAAAGTCGTCTCCTCAGAGCAGCTACTCCTTGTACAGTGTGTGTACATGTACATGGGTAGCTGTGTTGTTCTTGAACAATGTTTTTTACTTGCATAATTTATCACTTTGCTATATCCTCTTAGAGGTCGATTGTGCCACTTGGAATAATAAGTGTTTCCTAGCTCTTGGCCAAATAAATATTTTGTCCTCCCTGATCTTGGTACCTCAGTGACCACCTTATAGGCTTGTGACTGTCAGGACTCTTCCCAGATGATCCCAGTCCTGTCTGGACTCTAGCAAGGCATCCCCCAGAACATCACAGCAGGCCACCAGGGCCCTCTAAGGCCAACCTGGCTGAGCTCCAGGTGAGCTTACACTGTTTTTGAGCATGAAAAATAAAATTTTAAAAATGGCTTTTGAGGGGCCGAGGAGATGGCTCTGTGGTACAAGTGCCTGCCTGGCAAGTGCAAGGCTGTGAGTTTGAACCCTAGTCCTGCCTAAAAAATAAATAAATAAATAAAATTTAAAAAATGGCTTTTGACCAAGTGGGAAAGTAAACCATGGAGGATAAGGGGGGGGGGGTATTAGCCAGGCCCTGGGTTCATTGGTCAGCTACAGACTGAGATGGGCTTCAAGCATGGGTGGCCCTCAAGAGGCCTCAGACCCTGGTGGCAGCACTGCCTGAGGATGTTAGCCACGGTGACTTGAGCCAGACCACCTAGGCCTCTAGGCTAGGCTTCTAGCCTCGTCTCTGTGTTGGCTTGCAGTGGGAGAAATAGCACAGAGGCTTCCATGAGGACAAAACAAAATATGCTTAGCATTGTTTAAAAAAAATATTATTGTTCACAGTAGCTGTAGGAAGACTTTAGACAAGAGATAGAGTCCAGCACACACAGTTTCAAGGCTGTGATGAGTAAGTGAGATGCCACGTAAGGAGAATGCTCTGTGGATTGCTGATTATGTCCAGAGAGCATCATTAGCACAAATGGATCCGTTGTTTTGGCTTTGGAAAGAATGAATGAGCCAAGTTGTATGATGCGAAGCCTAAGTTCTTTTCAGTTTTTCTGTTGCATTTCCAGTTGAGGTTTGCTAGACAGGACTTAATTGGAGTTGTGCCCCGTGGCTGTGTGACCCACACTGGCAAGCTGAGTGCAAGTGCCTGGACAGCACCTGGCAGAGAGGGCAGTTCAGTGGGCGCTGTTATTATTTTAAAGATTTTGTGATAGACCCACAATACACAGCACTGCACTCATATAGGTTCATGGCAGTACACTGTGGGCAATGCTCTGAGGTGCGCTGTACTTTGGACCCAAGAAATTCTTTTCTTACTGTATTGGGCCATTTGCCAGTACGTGGCTGGATCTTTGAGTGGGTTCCAATATTTGGTTGTTACAAATAAACATACTATGAACAGCTAATTTTTTTTTCCTGCCTCGTGCAGCTAAATAAACGAGATTTCTTTAGCATGTGACATGGATAGGTACCATTATCCTCATAAGTATGTTAGAAATATAGTTTAATAACAACCCGCTGCCTTTCTTGCTTTTCTCTCTGTTCCCTGCCTCCATCTTTCTGAGAATAAAACTGAACAGAATTAGCCATTTGTAAGTAGGCTGATACCTTCAGACAGGCTGAGAACCCCTGCCTCCTCCCCCCTGGTTGCTTCTGGCCTGCAGGGTGTATTTTGTCCAGGATTTGCGGCTTCTCAGAACCTTTAAATTAGTGGTTAACATTTTAAAAATTGGTAGATTTTGTATGAAAGTCCACATTTTCAGCCCTTCACGAAAACTCAGAGCTCTAGAAGCTGGGGACCCACCTTCCCCAGCCCTGCCACAGAGGGGCTTCAGTTACCTCCTTTAGCAACTTTGACCACAAAAAGGAAGTTCATTTTACCTGTCATTCTCTCAATAACGGAAGAGGTCTCCATACTTTAGGCTCTTTCAGATTTAGTAGGGTTACTCTTTCCATCTGCGGAATTTCTTTTCTTTTTCTTTTTTTTTAAATTTTATTTATTTATTTTTTTTCTTGTTTCAGAACCTTTGTTTGTTTATTCACTCATTTTTATGGCCGGCTCAGCCCGCCTAGAGGGCAGGGCTGGCGCAGCATGTGGTGCCGAGGATCGAACCGCGGTCCCTGAAGCCGCCTAAGATTTCGCAAGCAGGCGCTTTAGACCACTGAGCCATCCCGCCGGGCCCCCCTGCGGAATTTCTTCAGTCAGAATTTTTAGTCTTTATCAAGGCTTGTATGTCAACATAACATGGTGACTAATGAGAATGTGAATTTTGGTAGTCACTACAAAAGACAAGTTCCAAACAGTGATTTTCTTTTTCCAACACCACAGGTTGAGCCCAGGCCCTTTGCTTTTAACTATATCCCCAGCCCCTTATAAATGATGATGATGATGATGATGATGATGATGATGATGATGATGATGATGATGACGATGACGACGACGACGACGACGACGACACAGTCATTACATTGGTAGCCTAGGCTCAAAGTTGCAAACCTCCTGGCCCAGCCTCCCAGTATATCACACCATGAACTCTTCTAATTCAACAATTTGTAATGTAAATTTGAAGAAAGGAAGGCAGTCCTTTTGATTCATCCTCTCAGTAAGATAGTTATCATTTGGCAGAATGCATATTGCAACAGGGCATGGGCGTAAAGGCCTCAGAGCTGGGGCCCCTCATTCCCTGATGCACTGTGTTCGCGGTATGGAGTAGTAGCCCTTCCAGCGATCCCCCCCTCCCCCCCGTGGGGCTCAGGCCTAGAGCTGAAGGATGTGGCCCCTCACCGGCGCCCTCCAGAGGATCCTTGCATAAATGGTCCTTTGGAGCAATGACCATTATTCCATGTGCTTTTAAAATCTGATTTTTGCCTTTGTCACCAAGAAAGCCTTATACATTTGTAACAAAGTCAAACAGCTTGTTTCTCCTCAATCCCAAATTTGTGGCTTATCCATCTAGATTTTGCACCTGCTTCTGCCCCCCCCCTTCTGCTCTCACCCTCAACCTGTATGGTTATGCTTTTATTTCATAAAATAGAACCTCTCTGCAAACTGTCCTGGAGCTTGCTTTCTACAGCTGCTATTAATAACCGTTATTACAGTTATTTGTCCAAGTCAGTGGCAAATGTGCCCTATGATTTATGACAATTGTGCCCCATTTATGAGTGCGTTTTGCATACATCCAGTCAGGTTTACGGTCACAAGCATGCAGGTCATTCTGATCTTTTGACAGACTCTGTGGAAATGGCTATGAACTTTTGCATGAGATTTTTAGTGGTGTAGATACATGCAAGTGGGACTTCTGCCTTGAGTCCATTTTCATTTAAAAAGTATTTGAATCAGTATTCTGAATTCCAGAAAGGCTGGTCAGTTCATTCTCTTTGCAGGAAAATCCTTCTGTATCTCTGACAATCTAGTTGTTCTTGTTGTTGTTGTTTGTGTGTGTGTGTGTGTGTGTGTATGTTGTGTATATATATATTTTAAATTTTAAAGCTCAGCAATATGCCATAAAAGTGACATTTTTCTTAGAAAAGCATTCAAAATACCTGAGTCTGTAGATTTAATTAAACTGTTTCACATCTTGATAGTGGTGGTAGTTATCATCCTGCAAGGTGACAAAAACATTCCCTAAATATTATAACCAATTATTAAGCGATTATCTGAGGATGTCAGTCACGTAGGTAGACACATAATAGCCAAGTCATGGCAGCCTTGCATGCAGCTGTTCCAGGTCTGGCTCCTCTTTTCCAGCAAGCGCCAAACCTTGAGCGCTGAGCTCCGCACTCGAGGGCCTGGATGGTGGGGGCTGCCAGGCCTAAGCCCAGGAGACCTGAGGTGCAGAGCTTGGCAGGTGACAGCTGGGAGGTGCGACTCAGCCTGTCTAACCCTCCACAGAAGTTTCCCTTGCTGAGCCGAAGGGCGGGGAAAGGAAAGGGAGGTGACATTCCCAGACTTCCTGTGGTCCCTTGTGCTCATGGCTTTCTTCTAGAAATGCTGACATTTAGGTTCACGTCCTTGAATGCTCCCATGGCACTGGGGAAGGATCAGAAAATTTTTGATCAGTGGCCTTAGCTGACCACTCATGGTTGTGAAGCCCTGATGCAGGCTGTAGCTCCTTCTCTTCACAGAGGATGCGTCTTGGTGACGGCCACGTGCCTGGTGCATGTGGAATTTTGTCTTCTCCAGAAGCTTCCTATCTGCTTCTCTGAACTGGTGTTTACCTTTCCTTTTCTCATCTTCTCTCTCCTCTTCTCTTCTCTTCTCTCTCTCTCTCTCTCTCTCTCTCATTCTTTCTTGGAACTGGGGATCGAACTCAGGACCTTGCACTTGACAGGCAGGCACTTGTGCCCTTGAGCTATCTCCCCAGCCCCTCTTTCTTTTTCCATAGCTTCTTGGCACTGCCTCATTTAGGAGGCCACAGCAGGTTTGTTGCCCAGCACCCTCAGCCCCACTAGACCCAGCCAGTGTGGTCTGAAGGAAAGACAGATTCAGAATCAAACTCCACTTCACATTTACTAGCAGCATGACCTGCTGGCTACTGCCCTCGCCCCTCTGAGCCAGTGTCCCCTTCTAGAAAACAGGCACAGAATTTTCTCACAGGAACATTTGGAGGAATCCATATTTGAATATTCAGCACAGAATAAGCATAGTAAATGTGAGTCGTCTTATCTCCTGATGTAAGACAAGGCTTGGTCTGGGATTGCTTGATGGGGATCCTGGAGGGAGAGAGGGGAGGGCCACCCTGGGAGCCCAGAGATGAATCACACACACAGTGTGTATCCTCATGAGTTCAGGAGATGGTACGAGAACCTACCCCGCAGAGATGGTGCAATGTGTGTGGTAATAGGAATTAATAAAAGAAATAGTAATCAATCTTCTAATGAGTGAGGCAGAGGAGGTCGTCATGCCAGTGGGGTATGAAGGGTTGCCAAGAGCTGTGACAGAGAACATAGAGCCGTCAGCCGTTGGGAGGCGCCCGTACCTACTGCCATAGTGCAGCGCTGTTGCTGTGTGCGAGTTAACTTCTTTGCTCCCGCTAGTACACCAGTGGGTTCAAATTCAGCTTTCCTTTCCTTTCCTCCTCACTGCCTCCCCCCGCCCCACCATGCTGCCTTAAAATACTCCGCTGCTAAAAATTTCTTACAGAATTTCTTTATGTTTTAGTAAGTCCTCAGAGGATGCTATTTTGCCATACTGAGGTTTTACAAGAGCTTTGGCATAGCTATTTTTTCCATTCCTTTCTCTACAGTTTACATAAATTCTCTCGCTTGCTCCATGATGAATAAACCATTTGACCTTTGCCGTGCGACAGGTACGCGCACCAGCCCACATCGAAACGGCTTTGTGCCATGGGCCGTGCGGTCTTTCGTTCAGATGAGGAAACTGCGGCTTAGGGCAGTTAGAATTCAGAATATTACACAAGTACAGAGTGGAGGAGCTGCAGCTCAGCTCCAGGATTCTCTTCCCGGCCTTGGCTGCCTTGGTCTGCACCAGGAGCTGCGGCAAACATGTATCTGGCACTGCGAGCGCTACCTTGCGCGGCCTTTTGATTCATGCTCACTGTCATCTGCTCGGTGCACTAACAGCTCTTCAGCTATTACCTTCCTTCCTGTTCATGGGGGCTCAGCATCATGTAGTAGTAATAGTCCACGCAAAGCAGAGCATCTCCCTCCTCTTACACACGTTTGTAAAGTGCATATAAGCAAAGACCGAGAGGCCGCTTTGGCTTTTGCTTTGTCTGTGCCCACTAAGGGATCTGTGTGAGAACGCCGGCCGCGCTTCCAAGTGCGAGATCAGATGGCAGCTTCGGGGCAGTCGTGCGTAGATCCTGTCCCCTCTCTGGGACAGTGCTTCCTCGGTGCATCCAGGACTCAGATGGTCTAAGGGTCCTGCTGGTGTGGGAGCCTGTGACGTAGAAGTAGGCCTGGGGTAGGCTGGAAGGAATCCAGGCATTGTGGCCTGGCAGACCTGGAATAAAGCCTGTATGCCCCAGCCCTGGGACCTTGAGCAAGTCGCTGACCTCCTTGGTAACCCCTCGTCTTCTTCTATGAAGAAGGCTTGTAGGGCCTGCCTCCCAGGGTTGCTCTCAGGGCTAAGAAGGGATATCTCTTTCCTCTGTGTTTCATGCCTGGTACCTTGGTTGTTGGTCGCTCCTGCAACCAGAACCCAGCACACCTTCATCACACACAGTCGTCGTTATACCTCTGACCCTGGAGGTCCTCAGCTCTTGGCTCCTTGCAGCTCTGCTCAGATGTTAAGAAGCTCCGTGAGGGAAGATATCACTCTTCCCCATTGAGCTTATTAGTACTCAGTGACAGTGCCTTATTTTTTCCACCTTTTTTTCCTTGCAGACAGCAGCTGCAGTGTGAGTCAGTTTGCATGGATGTAATTTCTTCTGTTCCTCTTTTAGACAGGAGAGCTCCATTCATTTAGTAAATAGTCTCCATACTCAGGCTTCATGTTGGGCAAAAGGAACAGAGGAACACACTTGCAGTCCCTGCCTTTAGGGAGCTCACTGGAAGAAAAGGGTGGAGGGATAAGGTGGCCCAGGGGCAGCGTCGCTGCCGAGGTACGTAGTGGGTGCTGCAGGAGGAGGCGGGAGGACAGTGGCTCTGTCCTGGGCTCCTAGGCAAGAGGTGACTTCTGAGTAAGTATTAGAAGATGAGAAGGTGTCTGACAGCTGTAGAAGTCTAGGAAGATCCCAAGCAGAAGCCCCAGCGTGGGATGACACATTGGCTGCGTGTCTAGAGTTGGGCCGCGTGGCGGAGGACCCAGCCTGCCCCACTGTGGCGTCTGTCCATATACCAGCAGCCCCGAGTCTTAGTTCCCAGCCTGGCCCTTCGCTCACACACCACTGCCCACGCAACAGCTACACTGTGAAGCATCAGGGAAAGAAGTCTCAATTTGTCCTTAAAATAGATGAAAAAGCCAAACAAATCAAAACCCAATCTTGTTCTTCCCAGGTCTTGCCTGGCTTACCTAGGTGGTACCACCTGGGCCGCAAATACAGGCATCGTGGTTGACGCTGCCCCTTTCCTCCTCTTGGAACAGCATGTTTGCCATTCGAGACGGCTCCTCCTCCACAGCACGCCCTGCAGCCACCGCCCCTTTCTGTCCAACCCCTGCCTCTCCCTGGGACTCTCCACTTCCACCCTGGCCCAACTGCTGGTAGGCTCCTTGCTCGTCAGGAGAGTTGGCTTTAAAATGGGAGTGGAGCACCTGTCACTCCCCCGTCAGAAGTCCTGGTGGCCTGCTGGCAGCCTCAGAGTGGACTCTCAACCCCGTGCCGGCCCCTCACTTCCTTGCCCTCAGTTCTCGGCCCTCACCTTGCTTACATCAGTCGCGGTGTCTTTCTTGCTGGTCCTTTCATGACCTTGCACTTGCTGTTCATAGCCGGGGCCTGCTGTCTCCAAACCTGCCTGGCCCAGCCCCACGGCATGCTGGTCTCTGTTCACGTGCTCTCTGCCACCTGTCTAACCGAAGCATGGTTGCTCTGCTCCCAGCAGTCCCTCTGCCCTTTTACTTTGCTCTCTTCAGCACCCATTGCCCCCTGACTTTGTGTTACGTGCTTGTCTTCTTGTTTATGGCTCGCCTAAGTCCAGGAGAAGGGTCCTCATCTCTTGCGCTCACCGTGCGAGAGCCTAAAATTGGGCCTGGCACATGGGCAGGGATCCTGAAACACTAGCTGGGTGGCTGGACAAGTGAATGAGTTCACGCATGCCTGCATGCAAGCCGAGACTGGGGCATTGCTGCCACAGGCAGTGCGTTCTAGTAGCCATCTTCCAGGAGGTGAGTGACGTGGTCAGCGCCTTTATTTTAGAAAGCCAGCTGGTGGCGGTGTGGGGGCCGGGCTGTGGGAGGGAGGCAGCAGGATTACTTTAGAGGCTGTGAAAACGGTGCAGGAAATTGATGCTGAACCTGTGCTGCAGGGGGGCCAAGGGGACAGATAACAGGGCCCAGAGACCTCCAAGTGCCTTGGATTCTACTGGGATTGCTTGGCATGGTGTTGCCTTTAGGAGGGCCGCAAGACCGGATGCGCCAGTCTGGGGAAAGTCTGTACTAGCAGGTGAACGTGAGCTCCAGGGGCAGAGCCATTGATGCCACACGGAAGACCTGGGGGCAGTTCTGCTGTCCCCATGCGCGACCTGTCCCTGAGAGTGTGGTCAGGTAGTTCTGCAGTGAGTGAGGCTGATGCCCCTCCAGCAGGTGGGTCTCACGGCCTTTCCACATCACGCCGTGCTAAGACCTGGGCCGCTCGTGGTGCCTGCATTTGTCTGTATTTGACTCAGCACGGATCCACCCTAACAAATTGCCACCCCCTTTTCTAGAGGGCAGAGACTGCGCCCAGCTGCTAGCGGGAGCTTCCTGATAGCCAGTGGTTCAACGTCACCCCTACTAAACAATGCACGGGAGCTCTTGTCCTCCCTCAGCCAGGGCGTCAGACCTCCAGTGGGCGTGCCGACCTGGCCCAGGCTGAGCCACTCCCTGACACGACCTTGACCAGACCGTCAGGCCCAAATTACACAGGGAGGGCACAGAGCAGCTCCTCACTCTCTCCTTCTGCCTTGTTGAGATTTTTGCTTTTTTTGAATTATTCCTTCTTTTCAAAACTCATCCCTCCAACTTTTGATGAAAATCCTTTTATTTCATTCTTGTCCGTGTTACTGGGGCCTCTCTCTGTGTTCTTAAGGTATGTCACCCCGTCCCTTTTGCTTTGGTCCTGGGTCCCTGGTCGTGTTGCCCCACTGTGTAAAGTAAACAGCTGCACTGCCTGTAGAGCCAGGTACCCACCCCCACCTCCCCTCCCTCTTCCCAGGGTCCCCATGTTGCAGCAGGAGCCAGAGCAGCTACACTAGAGAACTTGTTGTGTACAGGCATCGTGTTCAGCACCACTCATGCATTCTGCCTGATGCAGAGTAGTGAGGATTATTACCAGTCTTTAGAGGTTAGTAGGTAAGTGTACGGACACAGAGGTAAACAGACCCAGGTTGAATCCCAGCTAGTGAAGGCCCTTGAGAATGCCACTTAATCTTTTTAACTTTATTTTTCTAGATTTGGAACATGGAGATAATCCAGAGGGTTGCTGTGCAAATTAAACGATATGCTGTTTAATAAGTGTAGAAGTGTTTGTTTACAGTGTGTTAGATACTATACTGTCGGGAAGTAACAGCAGCTTGTGGGTAAAGTCATCGTCACTTGTCGCACAATGTGGCTCCCAAGTTTATCTTGTCTGAGAGCTGCTGGCCCCTGAGTTGGCTGTGCTGTTCTCTTTTGGGTGTGCCATGTGTCCCTGTCAGGGACTGTAGGCTCAAGAGAAGGCTTAGCCAGTGGCCTCCTTTCAGTCTGGACTGAGCAGTTCCAGCAGCTGCATTGTCTGGGGAGGAGTTTGAACTTCCGCATCAATATCAGCTCGTCTCCTATACAGGCCAGGGGTCTTCCCCAAGCAGTGGCTGTTTGTATCATCTGCACGGTTGTATGAGTCAAACAGGGACAACATGGGGAGGTCTGCCTCTAGTCCTTGAAGGTCATAATTTGTGAATCTGGTAAAATTTACAAACCAGTTGCCCAGGAAAAAAAAAAAAAAAAATGTATATGACAAACAAGAAGTCCAACATTCGTAACGACACATTTTCTCCAGGGCCTCCCTGGGATCCCAGTTGAACATTCTTGATTCTGGAGATTAGACAATGTACCATTTTGTCCTTATGCTGTTCCTCATTCACAGCCACAGGGCATACATTTCTGCTAGGCTGCATGTGTCTGAGGGCTGCCGAGCATCCTGCTTGTTTTTGGAAATACTTGTTTGATAATATCTTCCATTTGTGTTTATTTCTCCTGTTTGAGAAATAACTGCACCTACTAGAACCGGTGTGTCCATTTTTTGATGAGATTCACCTGCTGATTTGTGCAGAAATTCAGGCCTTAGAGAGTGCATCTAACAGACGCATCAGGGAGGGCTTTTTGGCTACAAAACATCAGACGAACAGGAATGTCATTGTGATTTATGGGTTGTACAGGAGGGTAACCTTAGCTTCCCCAGAGGTTAGTGGCCCCAATTCAGGTAACTACAAATCTGTTTTTAACTTACATTTTTCTGAAACTTTAAGTCTAAATTAATATACTTTTTTCTTTTTTCTTTCTTTTTTTAATTTTTGTTTTCAAGGCATGGGTTTGGGAGAAGGCAGAGTGCAGTTCCTTAACTGCTCAGCTCAAACTGGCTCACCCACCTGTCCTTGAACACCCGCCATGTGGGCCTGCTGTCTCTCACGGAGATAGCGGTAGTTGTTGTCCCTGCCTGTGAATGGAGCCCAGAATCCTTCCTGTCACTCTGGCTGTGATGTCAGTAGACATGGGACTTGGATTTTGATGGTAGTAACCGAATCCGCCAGATACTAAATCATTTGATACAAAGGTATCTCTGATAAGCAGCTTCCCTTCCAGTTTTTCTTCTTTGCTTTCTCTAAATTATAAAAGCAACAGATGTTCATCTCAGGCCCTGGATTAGAATTCTGGGCCTAGCTTTGAATTCCAGTTCTGTCACTTACTAGGTGCGCAGCTCTGAGCAATGCAAAACAAGTTCCTATGTCAGCCTTGCTTTTCTCGTACAGAAGGTCCAGTCGAGTTGCCCCGCTGCACTGCTGTGTGGACTGAGGGAGCCCAGCCTGTATAATGTTCTTGCAGCCCCCGGATGGGCATGCATTTCTCCTGTGGGGTTTCTCCTCAACCTGGTACTGGAGACTGGACCCAGGGCTTTCACACTCAGCTACCTACCCAGCCCTTTTAAATATTTTTATTTTTAGACAGGCTCTTTCTCAATTGCCCAGGCTTGTCTGGAGCCTGCCATCTTCCTGCCTCAGATAGGATTACAGACGTGCGCCACCATGCCTGGATTCCTCAGTGGGAAGGACTGATACCTACTAAGAACCAGTGGCTGTTTCAGCAGCTCTGGAAATGGCCAAGAACAAGACAGAAGCCTTGCTCTGTGGTGCGCATGCTCTAAGCAGAGCAGACACCAGGACACAGGACAATGCCCATAATTAAGGCATTAGAATCCTGGGGCAGTGTGAGAGCCCTAGGAAGGGCCGTTTTATACTAAATGACAAGGGGAGACCTCTCTGGGGAGGTCAGTTTTTTGTGACTCCTGGGTCACAAGTGTTCCAGAACTCCTGCTTTAAACAGTGCTGCCCCTTTAAGTGTTTAGATCATGAAGATGAGTTTGGAAAATCCAACCACAGAATACAAATACTTCTCTTTGGGAAGGTTCTTGTCCAGCCATAGTCTTCCCATGCAGAGTTGAAGCTCTTGATCAAGAACCATATCCTCGGGCCCAGAAAGACCTCAGTGCTCCTCTTGGAATGTCACCCCACTGAGCGGAGCAAGCAGGAGTGAGGAGGACCGGTGTAGGGAGGGAGGGCAGTTCCCTTCTAGCTAGAGCCTGTGCTGCTTTGGAGTCTTCCGGTTTCTGCAGAGCTGGAAGTACTTTTTCTCTCAGCAAGAGGGTGGCTGCTGCTCCTCTTGACTCTTTAAGGGCTTGTGGAGGCCACTCAACACAGGGAGCAGCACAGGCCCAGCACGTGCACTGGCTTATGAACTGCAGAGCAGTAAGACTGACACCTGATGCTAGCCACAGTGCCACTCCTGGCGTGTGGAGGGGACTTAAACGACCACCGGACCCTGCTGTTTCAGGCAGCAGTGGCCCAGACTGTTCACTGGAAGCCACTGGGCAGGTGGCCTCTGACTCACCTGTCATATCAATAATTGACCTATTTTTGTGTGACCCTGATTTGCTCAATGCAATGAGTGAGAGAAGTGTTTGTGAATGTACTTCTGCTACCTGATTGAGGCCAACATGTGACGGCCCAGATCTTAAACATACACATAGCCGGGGCAGATGGACGACGGATGGGCGGTGGTTTTTCACTAATCTCCGACTTGTAATTCTATGACAAGGAAAAGGCTCCATTTCAAGAACATGGAACAATTACTTGAGACTCCATACGATGCCAAAGCAGCAGGCCTTGATTTCTTGCTACAGGGCAGCTTAATCAGGAAATGGCCTAGATGGCTGCCTTTCAAGTAGGTCCTCGCAGTAGCCTGGCAACCAGGCACAGGGTCATAATTGGAGAACTTGGCTCTGAGTGTCTGTGGGTGTTTACAGTGCACAATAGGGCAGGGCTTCTCTTATTTATAGAATATTTTTGAGCAACAAGCAGCAGAAGGCTGAAAAGCCACTAAGTCTCAATTTATTTTTAACAAACTCCATTTTTCCCTTCATCCCAGAAGGAAGACTGAGTTATTAAAAAACAGTAAAAAATACATCGTTGCAAAGCATGCCGTATCTAATTATGGGGTTGCCAGCGTCAGCCTGCAGCCCCACTTGAAGGGCTTTGTAAATCAGCCATCCATTCAATCTGTGAACTTATATGACTCCCATTCTTCATTTAGATGTACAATGAAATTATTGGCAAGTGAGAGCTGATCAGAAAAAGTTCTTCCCATCTAAATTAAGAGATGGAAGGTACAAATATAGAATAGTGTACTTATGTTCTCAAAGGGAGATAAAATCATTCTTCATTGTCCATTATACTTAGCTGCACAAATACACATCGTAGCACTGAATGCCCGCTTTAGGATTTCACTCCGTGCAATGGCAGATCTGTGCCACTCAGAGGAGCAGTATTGTGCTAGCTCGCCGAGCTCAGCCCTGAAAGCTTGTAAGCACCTAGTCATGGAATGCACAGATCCAGTGCTTTCTGCCCGTGTTCTCAGAGGGTGGTAGAGCTGGATGAGACTTCAGAGACACTCTAGTTCAATTGCGCCTTCCTATAAGGGGAAGCTGAGTTCCAAACGGAGCTGTTACCCCCAGCCTCAGGGAGTCTTGGTAGAGGTGGGCTGAGGCAGGGGTCTCTGTGCTTCTCCTCAGCAGTGTTCTGCTGTGCTGAGTCTGGGAGCCAGAGAACTAAATAGATCTGATGTCTCCACTTCAAGGGTTCGCAATCCTTCGGAAGACAAGGACGAGGAAAGAGTCAAACAGTTGCCCTCCCACTAGCAGACCGAGCTACATGCATACAGAACAGATCAGTTGAATGGTGGAGGTGGTGAGCATGGGGAACTTGGGCCTCTGTGTATTTGGATACCAAAGCAAAGGTTAAATTGGTTGCTGTCTGACTCACTTGGGAGAAGCTTTATAGATGCTGTAAAATTTTCTAATGAGAAAAGGTGCAGCACATTTGCTCAATGGCGGGTACAAGGAATATATGGTGCTGTAAGGGGTAGGTGGCAGCGGAGATGAATATCACAACTTGAGAAGTGCCCTGGAAGAGGGTCATTGAGCTTTTAAAGGGGTATGGAGGAGGCAAAGGCCAGCCGGTGCTGAGTTCTAAGGAATGTCCCGCCCTTTCCTGGGGCAGCCTGTGGGTGGCATGTGGGCTGCATTTCCAATCCTTTGTCCCCCAGGCAGAAGAATAACTGGTCCTTCCTGGTGGCCTCTTCTCTGACCCTAACATCCAGTATGAATGAACTGGAGCTGGCCCCTTTCTTTCCTTGTGGTGTATGGGGGAAACAGTGCCCTGGGCCAGTGTGGTTGTGGGTATTGGCTCTTTTTATGCGGCTGGGAGAGGCAGAGGGACCTCAGGAAACCTTTCTAAGAGGGAGGACAGACTGCAGCCCTCTTGGTAGTCCTGGAGCCCACTAGTTGTAGAGGATGTGAGTGGGTCAGGAGGGAGGTGGTCAGGGCCTAAATTAAGGCTGAGAAGTCAGCGGAGAGAGGAACAAGTGGGAGAGGAGCGATTACAGGGAAGGAGGGAGCAGTGAGACTTGGCTAGAGCCAGCCAGCCAAAGAGAGAGTGAAGGGCAGTGACATGCTGCAACATGAACGGCCCCTGCAGAGGAGGTGGGAGGTGGGGAGGGAGGAATTCGGGCTGTGGGCAGGTCCAGTGGCTGGCATCCAGGCCGAAGCCTGAGGATTACTGAGCCTACACTCTCTGAGAAGAGGTGGCCCATCTTCTGCTCAGTGAGCCTCACCAGCCTCGGCAGTTGTTCTCAAGCATGGCACCAGGCACCGCCAGATGGCACATAAGGAAACAAGGGTGCTCAGTGGCCCTGAGGTCACTTCACAGATAACCACAGCTACTTTGTAGTTGTCAGAGTTGGGACTACCAAAATTAGCAGCAAGAACCTAGGAGAGTACTTGGGACAAGGCCGAGGGGCTGTAGTTTAAAAATTTTATGTTTCTTCTTGGATTTGTATTATAGTCTCAATACAAATGCTTTTTTTGGCAAAATAGTTTCTAGCTTTAAACAAAACAAAACAAACCCTCAAAACTTTATGTTATGGCTGGCTCAGCCTGCCCTGGGGGTGGGGCTGGTGCAGCATGTGGTGCCCGGGATTGAACCACGGTCTCTGCAGTTGCCTAAGCTTACCTAAGCAGGCACTTTAGACTGCTGAGCCATCTCTCTGGCCCTTTAAACCTTACTTTTAATTGTTATATTTTATAAAGATAGCAGTATTTTAATGGAAAAAAAAATGCTTCCTTGGTGCCCTACCTCTGAATCAATTTTTAGGGAGCAGATTTTCCTCTTTGCTTTTCTTCTTCCAGTCCTCTGTAGTTGAGAATCCTTCCCATGTGTGGGTTGGTCCAGGTAACTTAACTTGATATAATCCAGGCCAGGGGGTATTGTCTGTGCTTCGACTGGTAAGGAAGAACCCCAAATCCAGAGAGAAAGTTGGGGTAATTTCCATCCCAGTGACAGTCCATGGAGTCTGCTGACCTGATCACTTGGTAATTGAGTGCCTCTGGCTAAAAATAAAAATGGTGTTTGGGACTGATACTGTGTTTGTTTTTTTGTTTTTTTGTTTTTTTTTTTCTTGTGGCTGGCTCAGCCTGCCCCCGGGTGGGGCTGGTGCAGCACGTGGTGCTGGAGATTGAACCATGGTCCCTGTGGTTGCCTAGGCTTGCCTAAGCAGACACTTTAGACCGCTGAGCCATCTCACTGGCCCAAAAGAAGTTTCTTTTTCTTTTCTTTTTTGTCTCTTTGAGACAGGGTCTTGCTATGCAGTTCAGGCTGGCCTTGAGCTCACTTTTGAAGCCCAGGCTGGTCTCAGACTCACACTGATCCTCCTGCCTCAGCCTCCCAAGTGCTGGGATTATAGGCATGTGCCACCACGCCTGGCTGATGCTGTCTTTAAATTCCATCATTTTACACTCAGTCTCATTTCTGCCCCAGCACCTAGTAGTTGTTCTAGAAATGCTTTTGGTTTCGTGGGCTGTTGCGGGCTGCTGGTGCCACCACCAGCGAGTGATGCTGTGAGGGTGTGAGGGAAAATTCTGAAGGTCATGGACATTGTTGAGGTCCAAAGTCCTCCTCCTTTCCAGCCGAGGAGCTACACGCCACTGTCAGTATCCTTTTGCTCATTATCCAAGGGAGAATGGGCCCTAGGAAGGGTCATCCATGTTACCTGTGGCCAGGCCCTGGTACAGGAAGGCTGCCCTGTGTGGCTCCTAAAAGCCCATGGCCTGGTCCAACTTGGGTGTGCTCTGCGGCCACTCCCCCCCCCCCAATGCACACTTCCAGCTCTTAGAAAACCCTTACTGTGATATCAGATCTGTCTCTTGCCATGGTTTCCTCACTGGCCTAGCTTTGCCCTTCATGGCCACCAGAGCAAAGGTCTGCAGCCCGGCATGATTTTACCTCTGAAGCTTGAAAATAGTGCTCCTGGGCTCTGGCCCTCTTTCTTCTCTAGTCTGCTCCACAGGGCTTGTGTTCCAGGGTGCCTGCAGTCCTGCTGTATATGGCATGGCAATCAGTAGAATACCGGTACCAGGGGACACTCACCAAGCGAGGGCTTGCCACGGGCCCGGCACTGTTGTCCTCTCCTTTGTGTTCTGCGCTACTCACCACACCCTGCCCTCACTGCCATGTGAGGTGGTCACTGTTGTGATCCTCATTTTACCAGTGACAAAATGAAGGAAAGAATAGGAAGTCAGTGCTTGTCTTGAGGCTGTTCTCTTAACTCTGATGCTCAGATATCTTACAGCCTTTTCCTCATGGTGCTAAAAAATAAGCTCAGGGTATACCAGGCTTAGGCTGGCCCTATTTTAACTTACTTTTGAAAAAATCATTTGGCATCAGCCTGAGTTGAACCGTCTTTCATGCAGCCTCTGTAGAGTGTTTTGACAGAGTGGATAGGAGAGCAGAGGCCTCTGTACTGTCACCAGCACACGGGTGGTGCTTGCTCTGCCAGGCCCCAGAAGGCCTCTAACGTGGAGGATTAGATCAAGGCAGTAAATATGAGCTGCTAACACCTTATTTTCCTGAACATGATGCCTGCCCCAATGGGCTACCTGTTTAAAGTGCCTAGTCATGGCCGTAGGGCCGTCCAAGAGATGGAGACCTCAGAATTGCAAGCCCAGATTGCCTCTTCACATAGCGACTGCAGTGTTCAGTCTTACAGTGTTCCTGGCCATGCTAGGCAGAAGGAGGTGTTGACCACCTACCCCGCAAAGCTGAGGGTGCAGGTGCCAAATGCCCAGCCCCCTTGAAGGGCTCCTGGTGGCTCAGACCAGGATCCCCCGAGTGGGAGAAAGGTGACTTGTGGCCATATGTGGGTGGAGTCTACTCGAACACATGGGTCCGAGCACCCCACAGCTGGGTTGAGCCACTGGGCTTTTTGAGAGTTCCTCTTCCAACGGCAAGCTTCCCAGAGACCCAAGCAGCACAGGGAAGGATCTAGTCCCTGGTGCGTGGCCTGGAGACCTGTGCAGTGAGCTGCTTGAAGCCATAGAAAAAGCACTGGAGAAAGTCTACCTGTAGCATGGCTCCACGTGGGGCCCTGACTGGAGATGTATCCTCCCTGGAAGTAAATTTTTCTCATTTACTGAGAAAATAGGGGTGCTAATAGCACTACCCAGCACAGTTGATGGGATTAGACGAGATCTTGCATAGGCAGAGCAGAAAGAACCCACATAGTGTTCCGTGGTGATAAATATAAGCATTACCATCCTCATTTCCTTCTTCCTCCACTGGTCCTTCTCCTTTTCTAACCCTGCTTGCCATTGATTTTCTAAACGGATTAGAGTAAATATCCTAACCTCTGCCTCTGTTCCCCTGACAAGAGGGTGAATCATGTTACTTGGTTCTGAGTGGGCACATAGCGCCCCCTGTAGGAGATATTGGAAACGTGAGCGTGGTTCAGTTGGGTCAGTGATCTGGACTGGGCTTTCATACTAGAAAAAGAAAAGCGTGCTGTAAGTGTACTGCGTGGGGAACAAAGGATGGTCCATCTACACAGCTGCCTAATATTCAGTGGACTGTCGTGTAGGCAGAGGTCTGCTCATGCTTATCTCAGCCTAGAATCTGATTTCCTTTTGCAAATAAATATATTTTACATGTTTTTACTGTACACTGAATTTTCCAGGAATGCAGCTGCAAAGTATATAAGAGCTATTTATTTTGAAGAGTTACAGCATTTTGTGATGTCATTCACAATGGATTCTGGCATAGTCATGCCCCAACATTTGCATGTTAATTTACATGTTGTTTTAATCAACTTCATTTTTTTTTTTTTTTTTTTTTTTTTTTTTTTTTTTTTTTTTTTTTTTTTTTTTTTTTTTTTTTTTTTTTTTTTTTTTTTTTTTTTTTTTTTTTTTTTTTTTTTTTTTTTTTTTTTTTTTTTTTTTTTTTGGTATGACTGCTGGAGCGTTATATTGACAGGTTTGTAACGTTATGTGTTGGCAGGTGATACTAGCAACAGACTTCATTTCAAGAAGATGAAAAACGTGTTGAAAATGCTTGTATTTTATCTTCAAAGGCAGGAGAGCGTGCAGGTGTATTAGCTTATAAATTAGCTGGAGAAATCAGAGGCCAGACTTGAAATAAAAAAGCATTAGTTTCACTTCTGTCAGCAATACCTGTGACTGTGAGTGTGTGTAGAAATCAGTTTTACTGTGTCTGTTATTTGTTGAGAAAGAAGGTGCTCTGATGCTCCCGTGGACCTTTTAGAAAACAGGTGATGTCAGAGTCAGAAGCGGTTTCTTCCTCATAGTTTTTCATCTTTGCTGTCTCTGTTCCCACCCCTCCCTCCTGCCTACCTGTGCTTTTTGAAGTGGACGATGCATAAAGCCATGGTCTGGTATTGCGAGTATTTGAAGATTTCCCTGTCCTTTATTATTTGTATCTTCAAATTAGCTGTCCCTTAGAGGGTGCCAATATGGTTACAGTAAATCTCAATACTTAATGATAAAGTTTATGGTTCTGCTTGATCCAAAAGTGACACATTCTCTAAGGGAGAATTTGAAAGTGGATGGAAACCCCAAAATAAAAATCAGTATTCACTGTCTCAGTTCGAGTGCAAGCTACTGTTAATGTTTTGACTTATTTTCTTCCAATCCTTTTGTTGCTCGTGTTAAATTTTTATTATACAAATAATTCCTGTGCAGTTTAGAAAAAGGTGGACAATTTAGACATTGCAATAAAGTGAAACTCAGTTGGAAAGAGCAGTTTTAATATTCTGGTGAATTTCTTCTCATTAGTTTTCTGTAAGTCAGGAATATTGTATATATAGTTACATATGCCCCTTTGCACCTAACATTTCCCATGTTATAATTTAAATAGTTGTATCTCATCTTAAACATACCAATCTGCTCTACTGGAACATTTAAAATGATTTTTTTTTTTCTTTTTGGCTGGCTCAGGATACCTTAAGGGTGGGTCGGGCAAGGCTTGTGGAACTGGGGATTGGGCCAGGTCCCCCTGTGCCTGACTATGTTTGCCTGAGCAGGCAATTAAACAACTGAACTAAGCTGCATGCCCCCCTACTGGAACACTTAGATGTTTTTGCTAACCCTAATTGTAATACTCAAAATCTCTGTAAACCAATTAATATAGATGTATCTATATATAGATGTATAGTATGTAACAGATGACGTCCTTAGCCATAACATTTATCTTAATTACACATGAAATTACTTTGCCATTTTTTAAGGTTTTAGTACTTAATACCAACTTGCTTCAAAAAAAGTCTGTACCACTTCTGGTTCACAGAGGCTTGGTGGCCTGTTGACCACGCACTCACTCAGACTGAGTTGACTTTGAAAGTGTAATTTTTGCTAATCTAAGCAGCATCTCATTATTTACCATCCCTTGACCATGATGAGGGTGAGTAGGTTTTCTTGTATGCCTTGGTCTCTCTGTTTTACCTTTTCTGTGAGTCCTTATTTTCTCTGCTTGGTTTTCCCCTGAGGAGTTTGCTTAAAGAAGCACGTTCTAGTGAGTGCTCCTGTGGGCTTGCTCCCATCCAGAGCGGACGGCGCTCCTCACCAGTGTCAGAGGTCTGACCTCTGTCGGCCCACAGCAGTTCCCTGACCTCTCTAGAAAGCAGTTCCAGAACTCGGTGAAACGTCTCCGACTTGGCACAGTGGTTTCTTTTGGCTTCTTTTGGGATTGGTCCATTGCGACCCAACACTAGATGTTTCCTCATAAAATGTATCTGGAGTTGTATATGTCAGTTCAATCCTTGGCCTCCTAAAGCTCTCCTCTAGTAACTAAAGCTCAGAGAAATGAAACTGAGCTCCCTGAAGCTGTTGTTTTCGTTTTCAATTTTTCATGCAGGAAGGAGATAAGTGAAAGGACTGATTCTGATTTAGTCAAGAGGAATTGTAGGGTTATTCCTGGGGTCAGGACACACTAAGATGAACACTTCAGCTCTGGGCTGCAGGAATGCCGGGCAGGAAAGAGGACTGGCACAGCCTAGGAAGGGAACCTGCCCTTCGATGGCAAGCATCACCTGGTTAACCTTTGGCCAATGCCTTTGGCATCCACCTCCGCCAGGGCTCTGCCCGGCTTGAGTGCCTGTTACTGGCGCAGTGGGCTGGGGCAAAGGCTGTGAGCCTGCCCTGCCCTATTGAAGCTTTGGTTTTTATTTGCTGAGTCACTGAAGCACCCAGGTGGGCATGTGCAGAGTCCCGGCTCTGGACTTCAGTCCCTGTTCTGCTCTTTTCTGACTGTGAGCTTGGACAAGCTGCTTCACTGCTCCTGCTTAGCACTGCGGTGGTCATATTGATGTCTTTCCCAGAAGGTCACAGGAGGACAGAATGTCCTCGGCACCTGCCTGGTGCTCAGTCAGTGGCAGGTGGCCGCTGCTCCAGGAGGACGGGGGACAAGTGTCATCCCACATGGATGGTGGACAGAAAGGTACCTCTTCTACCCATACAGCTGTTAAACAGACATGCGCCTCGCAGGGATGCGTTGGCTAGATTTTCACCCAGGTTCCCCAAGGCTGGGTGGGGTCTGGGGCACTTGCCCCTTGTCACCCTGGGGTCCAGTGAGGAAGTCCACTGCTTGTTCTCTTGGCCAGGGTTCAGTCCTTCTTACCCTGTCGCTTCCGGTGCCCTCTCCTTGGCCCAGGGCACACAGTTTCTACTCACAGCCACAGCAGCCGCCCTTGAAGGCTTAGCAGGATTTTGTCCCCCGCAGTCGAAGCCAAACCCCACCAGGACCGACAGCCCCTGCTGTCTTCCCTAGCCGTCTCCTCTGGCCTGTTGCTGTCCTTCACTCGGCTGGCACCCAGGGCCCTCTGTCCTCTGCCTGCAGTGCTCGTGTGGTCTCCCTGGGCTTCTGGCCACCCTCAGCCCCACACTCCTCCCGAGGGGCCAGCATCCACAGAGTCTGTGTACTCGCACCCCTGTGGCCAGGATGAGGACAAGGATTTTTGTCTTCCTGCCCCATCCCCAGTGCAGCTATGGAGAAAGGTGCCTGGCACTTGGATGCCCTGGGCAAATATTTGTGGAGAGATAATGAGTGATCCCAGGCCAGCGTGCTAACAGTATCTTCCTTATGACAGCTTCATCCCCAGGTGAAGTTGGGTTGCGGTATCTAGCATGTGTTGGAAATTTCCTCCCATTACCAATTCCTGTGCCACAGACATCACCTGGCTCTCCTGGGTGCTGTGCAGGGTGCTGGTGGGTGCTCAAGGTGGGCACTGGTGGCCGAAACCTGTGCCGGAAGGAGGCAGGGGCCCCAGTGCCCTGCCCTGTAAGGCTGTGTCAGCCACAGCCCCCTAGTCCCCTGGAGCAGCAGGTGAAGCCGCCCCACCCCACCCCAGCAGCATTCACCCCGGTTGCCCTTCTGTTCCTATTGGTGCAGTCCCTGCAGGGAAGGGATGGCCCTTTGGGTTCTGTATCTCGTCTCCTTGAGCACCTGGGACACTGTTACTCATTGCCCTGTGACTTGACTTCTGCATTGTGCCAGCCCAAGCTTTCCTGGAGAACAGAACTCACCCGTTTTCCTGCCCCCTTTCCCTCTCCCCATCTCCTTCCCTTCCCTTTCTCTTCCCTCCCTCCTTCTTTCTCCCCACTTCCCTCTTCCTCTCCTTCCTTCTCTGGCTCCCATCCCTCTTTCCCTGCTTGTGTGTGTGTGTGTGTGTGTGCGTGTGCGTGTGCATGTGTGTGTGTGTGTGTGACCTCAGGCATCCTCTGTCCCCAGTGCTCCTCCCCGCCCTCCTGCCTCCCAGAGGTCACTATCTCAGACCATTCCAACTTTAAGCTCCTAAGCTCCTCATGGTGCCTCTGTGTATCCACCATCTGTGAGCTTCTTCCCCTTAAGGTTTCAAATCTGAGTTTGCATCTTTGGCCAACTGTCCCAAAGACCATGGCCTTTCTTCTTAGACCCAGGCAAAGCCACTGCCGTTTCTGAGACAGCAGCTGACTACATATGCAAAGTACTTTTCTTACATTCACTTCATTCTGTCTCCTCAGCAACTGGGAGGGTTGATCCTCCCCGCTCTACAGAAGAGGGTGTAGGGCCCCAGGGGTCACGGCCTGAGTTGCATGGGATGCACAGCTGCCAGCTGGTGTGCCCAGGACTTGAGCACCACACTGCCTACAGCCTCATCAGCCCCTCCTCAGGAGCCCAGAATCCTCCACTCCCATGGGTCACGTCTGGGCGGAGAAGGGGAGAGGGCGCTTGCTGGGGTCAGGAAGCACACATGCTGAGTGGCCAGTCTGGGAGCCTCCCGCCTGGGTGGCTGTGTTCCCTGCAGCCACCACCCCACCCAGGCTCCCCTTCCTGGTCTGTCCTCATAGCCACCCCACTCTTTTTTTTTTTTAATTTAAAATTTTATTTTAAGGAGTAAAAATAGCAGAAACAAAGATAGAAAAACAGTAACAAGAGTATATCTAGTGCAGAATTTCAAAACAAGAGGAAAAATTTAACAATGGTTGTATTACATATTTTCATCATCGAATCTGTTTAGATTAATAGATATAGGTATGTAAGTTTGGTCAAATAATTAAATGTTAACACTTTCAATAAATCTTAGGGTTTTTTTTTTTTTTTT
>PVJA010002735.1:0-55777 GCA_004027025.1 Myocastor coypus | reverse complement strand
CTCAGTAATATTTCATTTTACAAAAATACCACATCTTTTTCAGCCATTCTGCAGATGGGCATTTTGGTTGTTTCCAGGATTCGGCTATCACAAATTGTGCTGCTATGAACACAGGTGCGCAGATATCACTATGAGATGTTTTCAGTTCTTCTGGAAAAATTCCCAGTAGGGGGGTAGCTGGGTTGAATGGGAGTTCCAACTCTAGTTTTTTAAGAATCCTGCACACTGCTTTACTCTTTACTGTGGTAAAGCAGAGAAGGCCATGCTGGACAGAGTCCTTCAGTGTCCCTTTTTACTGCTGCTGTCTTCTTCCTGTCTCCCCCTGTCCTCAGAGAGTGGCCTTTCTTCTCCTGGTCCAGCCCATCCTCAGGCTCAGGGCCCACTGCCTGTCCCAGCCTGTCAGGAGTTCCCACCCAGAAATGCAGAGGTCCTTCAGTCCCGTCCTGACCTAATCTTCCTCGCGCGAGCTCCCCGCTGGCCACCAGATAACAGCAGTGCATTCTTTTGTTTCCTTTAGAACAAGATGCAGATGCTTACCAGAGTTTTCTTCAACTTCAGGCAGTAAGTTGTTAGTGAAGAGTGTTCTTCCTGCAGTCTTTAGATCCAGGCTCTCTCTTCTCTTGCTCTGTTACTTTTATTTTTTATTTTATTTTGTGGTACTGAAATTTGAACTCCGGGACCGCGCACTTCCCAGGGAGGTCCTTATGCCTTTGAGCCAGATCCTCGGGTCTCTGTTACTTTTAAAAACAAGGGGCCAGGTGATGTGTCTTTCATTCTTGGTCCTTGAGCCTGACTTGTGGACCCTTCTAGGTATCATCCAGGCTTGTGCCCTGTTCCCTCTCTGCTGGGCTGTGGCCACACTGAGGATCAGTAAGAGCCCTGAGTCCAGATGAGGCACCTTCCCAGAACTCTGGGGTGAGGCTGAGGAACATGGCAGATACAGACGCAGGGGTGTGTGGCGGGGGCTGGTGCCAGGCCCTGGGGAGACACAGTAGTGTATTGGGAAGAGCAAGGCCTGAGCCCTGTGCAGGGAGAGGCAGGCCCTGGGAGCCCTGTGTGGCTTCAGACCTCACTGCTGTCCTTCGGGTCCAGGCAGAGGAATAACTTGGGGAAGTTCTGGATCCAAATGCCAGGAAGCATGCTTGAGTCACAGGGTGGCGGGAAGCAGAGGGCAGCATGGGCCAGAGAGCTACTTCTCAGGGGAAAAGGAGTGGGGCTGGAGCCGCAGGGCTTGGGCTGCCTTGGGGAGCCAAGAGGCTGCTAAGTAACAGCTCCCGGTACAGAAGCCAGCAGACCAGGTTCCAG
Organism: Myocastor coypus; assembly: GCA_004027025.1. NCBI lineage: Eukaryota > Metazoa > Chordata > Mammalia > Rodentia > Myocastoridae > Myocastor > Myocastor coypus. The sequence continues at coordinate 54,472 of PVJA010002735.1, read as the reverse complement.
GGCAGGGACCCTTAGATCTGAGTGATTTACTGAGCAGAACACCTTCCCCCCACCCCGTCCTGCTGTGCTCCATCTAGCTCTTGGCCTTTGCGTAGTTGATTCTAAAATGGGGTGTGGGTGTTCACACTTGGGGAATTAAAGACTCCCTTGTTGGGGCCCGGCAGGGTGGCTCAGTGATCTAAAGCACCTGCTTAGGAAAGCTTGGGCGGCTGCAGGGACCATGGTTCAATCCCAGGAACCACATGCTGTGCCAGCCCTGCCCTGAGGGCAGGCTGAGCCGGCCATAAAAATAAATAAACAAACAAAAGTTCTGAAACAAGAAAAAAATATAATAAAATAAAAAATTCTTAAAAAAAGAAAAAGACTCCCTTGTTGCCACTGGGGGCTGCCACACTTTATGGGAGCATCGGTAAAGGTCCACGAAGCCCTGAAATAGAGAAACCTATCTGCTTAGCCCAGAATCCCCCATGCTTATCCAGCCCTTTGTCGATGCCCATGACATCCTTTAATTTCCATGGAGTTAATGTGAATAGACCCTTGGTAGTGCTGGTTTGAGGCATTCTTAACCTCCTGCTTCTTCTGGAATGTGCCTGTGTCTTACCTGGTGTGGAGGCCATGTCCTGTAATAGAAAGGGCATTTTAGAGAGGACTGACGTGGGCTAGCTCACCTTCCTGGAGCAGCGCACCTTGGTCGTGTCACCCTCTCTGATTAGTTTCCTCACCCGTGTAATGGGAGCTCACTCACTCACCATCTTCTAAGGCTGTTGTGGTAGTTTATGGAAAAATAACTGTAGTTATCACATACAGAGGGCCTGTGATGTGTCCGACTATTTCGAGTACTCTGTGTATCTTTTAAAATCTCTCTTCTGCTACTCAGAGGCAGGTGATGTTGCCATCCTGGTTGTCCAGGACAAGGGACTCTGACACACAGGCGAGGCATGTGCCTGATGTCACCCTGCTGGTGTAGGGCAGGATTTGGAACCCGACCCCAGAGGGAGTGCTCCTCACCACTGTGTCAACGTATGCCTGGAAGATGAAAGCATATGTGGGTCGGTTCTCTTTGTAGATGGTTTGCGCACATTCATGGGGGCTGGGACGCCTGTGACTCCGAGTAGCCCTGCGGTCCTTTCTATCTGAGCTGCTCCTCTGCCCGGTTGCTGCCATTGCAACCCACCTGGTGCTCTCCCTTGGCCGGCCACCTCCCCCAGATTGTGGGCAGCCATCTGCACGTCTGTCTCCAGGCCTGAGACCACCCCCAGTGGACCTGCAGGGCTGCAGCTTCTTCTCCATGAGAAGCGTGTCAAAGCCTAGTGGTGGCGAACCAGTGTGCTATTTGTATCATCGAAAGTTCTAGGAGGTTCGCCAGCACTGGCCTAGGAAGACATCCATCCACCCTTCCGGGTGGCCTTTGCTGGGGTGGGGGCGAGCTCACGGGGAAGTCAGGCCAGCCCAGTTTGTGACTTTTCATTAGACCTTTGCATCCTGCTGTCAACCCGCAGGCCGTGGAAGATTGCGCTGTTGCATACAGAGTGGAATTCTGTGGGCTGTCCCTCACTGCCGCAGGCTTCTCCACAAAGCCTGGCCTTGTTCTGGCTCACACAGTGCCCCAGATTCCAGGCTCCGCCCATGGCAGGTCCCAGCTGTCCGTCCAGCCCCACAGCTCCCAGTGCAAGCTCTTCTTGAGTTTAGACATCGAATTCTGGTAGAGTTGAGTGTACAGGTGCCACACATGGGCTGGTCACCAGGTCCCTGCTGAACAGAGCTTTCCAGGCTAGAATTCTTCAGCAGCGGAGTGCCCCTCCAGACACATCCAGCCCGCCAGCAAGCGCTTGTGACACTAATTCTAGGGCATCCTCATCCTGGCTGCTCTACTCCCGCTTTGCCTTCCTCAAAGGATCTGGACATTGTGCTCGCAGACAAACATGCACACACGCACATACACACACGCACACACACACACACACACACATGCACACAGACATTAGGAAGCTAACTATTGTTCTCCAGTTTGACTACTATATCTCTATCATATGGAAAAATAAAACAAAATTTCATAGTAAAATACATAATGAGAAGAACAATAGTGATAATGATGCAGGGCTTGTGTTATATATGTCCCACAATTAGAGGAAAAAAAAAAAGCATTAATTTCTAAAGGTACTTGACTGCCACCTGCTGGAAAGCTGTGGTAATGACCAACACAGCTCTGCCATTTACAAAGGCTCAGTGCCTCCTGGAGTTCAGTGGGCAGCGCTGAGGCTCGCACAGTGGCCCGTCTGGTTCTGCCTGTTTCACTGGCCATGCTGTCGTGTAACTGCTCATCTGCCCAACTACATTGAAGGCTGCCCAACTACATCTGAAGTGTAAGGACTGGGCACTTGGCCCAGGCCCCGCTAGCGGCTGCAGAAAATCTTGCCAAATGATCCTGATGCAAAAACCCAGTTCACCCTCAGGCTCAGGGCATCTGGTCACGTGAAGGTCCTCGGAGTCCATGTGCTGCAAAGGCTGCCAGGGAACGGCATGGAAAGCTGGACAGGGCCCAGCAACCTCCTGCCTCTGCTCAGCGGCCCCTACCAGCTGAGCACTTAGGGGCTACTCAGCGTGGAGTCCCTGGGCATGCACTGAAGCAGATTCGGGCTGTGGGGCGGGGGCCACCTGCTGGCCCTCCAGCCAGAGAAAGAGAAGCGGCGCTGCCTGAGCCCGAGCTCTGCCCAGGCCAGGACCTTGTAGGCTGTGGGCATGCAGAGCTGGTAACTCGGGCCCTCTGGGGTGTTTTGGAGCTTTGTGAGGAATAAAATCTGTAAACGTACAACTGCGAGGTAGGAGTCAGGGCTGTTCCCTCGTGGTTGTCTCTTTTCCTGAGTGACCTTGTTAGTGAGTCTTATCACTAGAAAGGGCGACTCAGGACGCATGCTGGGGCTCCACACACAGCACCTCAGCAGAGCTCCTCCTAGGGAAAGGGAGGGGTCAGGCTTGTAGGAGGACCCCTAGTTGAAAAGAAAACAGCCCACCATTCTTGCGCAAGGCTGGCTTCTCTCTCAGGGAGCTTCCTTGCACAGGGCCATCCAGATGAGCTGCCTAGCTCCCTGCACCAGCACAGCACGGCCCTGCACTTCCCCTTTACCTCACCTGCCACAAGCTCAGAGAGAGCTTGGCTTGCTCAGCTGCTCCAGCTTTCTAGAGCTGAGATTTCTTCTTCTGTTTCCCGCTTCTTCATTGGAATGCTTGGACATACTGGAGATATATCTATATATATCTATATATAGATATATTTGTATTTGACTTTTGGGGTGGTTTCTGGAGTCAGGGTTGGCAGTGGTGTGGTGGTTAGAAGCACCAGCAGTGGGGCTGGTCACAGTGGCCTCAGCCTCATGTGCTGCCTGCCGGCCCTTTAAGCCCACGACTTGAAAGTCTATGGCCAGCGCCGGCATCTGGTGAGGGGCTGCCGTGCTATCCCATGGCAGAGGCAGAAAGGCAGGCGCGTGTCCACTCTCGTGGTGACTAACCTGCTTGGTGATAATGATTCCAATCTGCCCACAGCCAAGGGCACATAGGGACTGGTTCATGCAAAAGTTGTGGCAGTCACTTGGCTCCCATTGGTCAGGTCAGGTCCTTGGGCAGGTCTGACACCAGGGCGCTGTGCCCACAAAGACAGTCTGCCCTGCTCTCCTGAGTCTCTTAAGAGCCTTCCGGGCTGCTAGATAGGGATCAGGAGAAGAGAGGCACTGGTCCAGCTGAGGCCCAGGTTGGTCGCCTCTTGTAGATGGAGGGTGGGTGTCTGCAGGGGTGGGGCTCCATCTCAGCTGCCCTGTTCAGAAGAGCAGCCCTGTTTCCTGGTGGCGCCTGCTGGCGGGTGGCCTTCGTCTTGTCCTCTGAGATGCTGTGACCCCTCTGAAGGGCAACCTGGAGAAGCTTGTGGCTACTCTTCCTGCTCCCTTGGGTGGGGCCTGAGGAGCAGGGGCTGGAGCAGGGCTGGAGGTGTCCCGCATTCCTCCTGGCGCAGTGCACAGGTCCTTCTGCACCTTGTTTCCTCAGCATCCAGCTCCTCACCCCCACTTGGGGAATCCCTAGCTCGGTGGTGGCCACACATGTGGTCCTGCCTCTGGGACTTCACCCATGCCCTCCCGAGACTATCCCACTGTGCGCCACTTGCCTGCAGTACCAGGGCAGGTCCTGAGATCCTACCACCACCCAAGTTCCCCCCAAGGTACCTAAGGCCTCTTGGAGCCCCTTCCCTTGGCTCATATCTTTTTTGAGAATAGCAGAGAAAAAGCTGGGAGGGGACAGTAATTTATGCTTACATTTTGACCTGTCTTCTTGGAAAGAAAAGCATTTTCCTAAAGCATGGCAGTGGTCACAGCTGGTCGCTAACCTTGCCCAAGCCAGGAAGAAGCCTCCTGAGCTTTGCTAGTGCCAGAATCCATATACGCACTGTCACTCCAGCTTCTCTGTAAATTTGAATATGGGAGAAAAAGACCAAAGTACAGTACCACATGTGGAGTTTGGTAGCCCAAATGGCCAGACACCTTGTGGGCAAGGTGGCAACAGAATGAGGAAGCGCTGGGACCCACATATGGGAGACTTGTTGGGCAGAGGGGGCAGGTGTGAGAGGAAGGAGGCAGCCAGGCGGGGGTCCGGCTCACTCACTGGCTGAAGGGACAGCGTGGGAACTGCTGGGTGGTCACATGTGGAAGGAGTGATGTAGGTTAAGCGTAGGGGGTTGTGTGCATTGGCCGCTTCCTTTACCAGTGGAGGTGCAGGGATTAGAAGTCCTCAATACCTGGTCACAGTTGTGCGCACACCCAGGCGGGTGGGTTCTGCGCCAGGCTGCGGGGGAGTCAGCCGGGGGCAGGGGTGATGGCAGTTCTCTTCCTAACTCCTCCTTTGAAGACCTAATGGCCATCTAGACAGAGATACCACGGAGGCGCTGGTGGAGTGGCAGTGCCAGGATTATGCTGCGGCAGGTCACGAAAGCCCCATCTGATCTAAGCCTTGCCTCCCCAGGCAGAGCAGGGCTGGGTGAGGAGAACATGGAGGCCCTGGCCTCATGGAGGCCCCTGCAGGGAGGGCAGGGAGGAGGCACCTCCGCTTGCCCACCCCACGCCCCCGGCAGAGTCTCTTCTTTGGCTCCGTGTCTGCCATACTTGCTGTTCATCGCTCCTTCTCTTGCTGTCTCAGCTGGCTTCCTGTTTCAGGGGCTGATGCGGTTGGCATTTTGTTTTATGTAGCGTCTTCTGCCATTTTCCTTTGTTCCCGATCCTGGAGGCTCAGATGGAGTAGGTGCTGGGGTGTAGCTCGGGCTCGCCCACCACGCTACAGCTGTGTGCCTTGGGCTGGCTTTTTCACCTCTCTGTGCCTCAGTGAGCTCACTGTACAGTGGAGAAAAACAGTAATATCTGCCTCCTAGAGCGATATTTTCCAGGTTTAAATGAGCTCATCCACAGAAAACATCGCAGACGTGCGTGACACAGAGTCACACTGCAGTGCTCACCATTATTAACCCAGTGGGAGAAATAACAAAAGCACACTTACCTTTCTTTTCCTAAGGGCGTGCCCCAAAATGAGTTCTCAGTACTTAGAAAGTACTGTTTTCCACAGAAAATGTCTCCAGGATTCCCACCTGCCTGCAGCTGGGGTGCAGCAATGCATGGGACTGTGAGCCTGTCCATATTACACCCCAAAACTAGGAACCAGGAGCTGGTTCCTCCAGCTCACTTAGTGAGTGAGAGAATTTCACATTCATTGAGCCACAAAGTGATGTTCTTTTCCCATTGTCCCACTATAGGTTTTTGGAAGAAGTTGATTGTCTGAAACGGAATTACAAAACATGAGAACCACTTCGAGGTGACCAACAAGTTCTGCAACCCCTTGGAGCCCCACCCCCCAAGCTGAGGTTCCAAGGTGTAGGAACTATAACTGCAGGTAAGAAATCAGCTCCAACGGCCTGTCGCAACTAATAATCATTGGCCGCGTGCACTTGGTTAGCTGTTTGAAGTTAGGAGGTGGAGGACGCCAGTAGTATCCCAAGGCCAGCATGTGGCCCTTGGGGACCTGGGCTCAACATGTAACGAAGCCCTGGAGTGTCGGATCTGTACACATCACTGACGCAGCTCGCTGTGTTAGCAAGAATGGTAACAGTGGTGACCACGCAGGGAAGCCATGGAGTCATAAAATGTTTCCTGAAGGACAAGTCAGACAGAGTAGCCAGGAAATTGCTGAAACTGAAGACCAGTAGGAGGAAAGAGGATTTGGGGCCGCGGAGAAGGCTCAGAGGCAGGAGCCGCTGACTGGCAAGCCCAAGATCCCGAGTTCCATCCCCAGCCCCTCATGCCTTCTCAGACCCAGAACCCTGGGCACACCATGCCAACCCTGGAACTGGGCATGGTAGTGCACACCTATAATTCCAGAGCTTGGGGAGGTTGAGACAGTAGGATGGCTATGAGTTTGAGACCCGCCTGGGGACTACAGAAGTGAGTACAAGGCCAGCCCTAACTGCACAGCAAAACCCTGTCTAAAAAAGAAAGAAAAGAGAATTTGTCATGCTACATATTCAGATGGTCGCAGAGCCTTGCATATAAAAAGTGTGGTCCTAGAATGGAATGAACTAGATCAGAGGGACAGAATGGCAAGTCTAAAAGTAGCCAGGGATGGGCCCGGCGGGATGGCTCGGTGGTCTAAAGCGCCTGCTTGGGGAAGCTTGAGCGGCTTCAGGGACCGCGGTTTGATCCCCGGCACCACATGCTGCGCCAGCCCTGCCTTCGAGGCAGGCTGAGCCGGCCATAAAAAAAATGAGTGAATAAACAAACAAAGGTTCTGAAACAAGAATTAAAAATAAATAAATAAATAAATAAAAGTAGCCAGGGAACAGAGGTAGCATTGCAAATCATTGGTAACAGGACTGATGCGTGGGCTAATGAGCGGTGTTACGACAGTGGTGTAGCCGAGGGAAGGAAATGTGAGATTTCTAGCTGTAGGTGGCGTGCCAAAGTAATTTTCAAACAGATTCAAGTTATAAGCAAAAAATGAAAATATTGGTAAAAAGGAGAATATTTGTGTTTGGCTGAGAAAAGGGTTTCTGAAACGTGTCACCTTAAGTACAGCATGCAAATAGCATGAAGTCCAAAGGACAAAAAGTATTTGCAGCATCTGTGATCAACAAAGAACACTCCCAATATGCACAGTTCTTCATCAGCTCAACATCTATTGATTGAATATTGGCCATGTGCTGTGAAGTATTCTAGGCATACAAGATTGGAATCCCTCTAATCATAAGGGTGCATACAATCAGTAAGACACAGTCCCTGCTTTCTTCATGTCTACAGAAGACAAAAATTATTGTAGATGAAATTTGGATAAAGCTTTGAGAAAAAACATAGAGCAGAAACCTTGATTAGAATGGGTTGGCAGGGTCCGTATTGTGTGGCTGTTCATGAGAACATCACTGAGCAAGATTTGAGCAGAAATAGGAAGGGTAAAGAGAAGCAGTGGCCGAGTCCTGTTTCCATGCTGTGCCAGAAGGATTTGTCAGCGGCCTGGATCCAGGTTGTGAGAGGAAGGATGCAAGTGGCTTCCGGCTTGCGTGACCTCAAGCTGCAGGTACCACGCACTGGCCTGGGAATGGCCAACAAGCTTGACTTGAGGAGAACCAGGGCTTGGGCTTTGCATGATTCTGCTAAGAACTGTGTTACTGATCCAGATGAGACAGAGGGAGACGGCTGGCTTCATAGACCTGGAGCTTGGGGCACGCAGGTCCAGGCTGAAGACTCGGGCTTGGGCGTGTTCAGCCTGTGGGCAATGTTTGAAATAAGGCAAGTAGGAAGAGGCCCTCGGGGGTGAGGACGGACAGCGGAGAAGGCACCGCACACCTTGGGGCTCGTTCAGAGCTGGAGGAGGGAGGAGGCACAGGCTGAGGAGGGCAGCGAGCTACTGCTGAGGTAGGAGAACCATGAGGAGGAGGTCCCTGGCGGCACCAGCCAGTACCCGGGGAGCCCCAGGAGGGAGGCATGCACCAGCGGGAGGTCACTGGTGATCCTGACAGGGTTTCGTTGTAATCCCGGGGATGAAACCTGACTTGAAGAGTCAGAGAAAAATACTGGGAAACATAAGAGAAAAATGCCAGAGATATAGACTATGTGACACTAGAGGAAGACAGTGTTCAAAAATGTTTATTTTTCCCAAGATGAGAGTGACAGGATTGATGTTTTTACTCAAGCAGGAATGAACCATTGGTGTGGGGAGCATGGGTGTTGTAGGATGGGGCTGGTGGGGGCTCTGGAGGAACAGCCTTGGGCCTGTGGAAGAGAGTGCAGACTGAGCAGGAAGCAGGGCTCAGCGGCCTGCCCAGGAACATCCTGGGAGGCCACGGGAGGTCGCTGTGGGCCTCTTCTCTTCAGATCAAGAAACAAGAGTTTCACGGGGCGGGCCTGTAGCTCAGTGGCAGAGTGCTTGCCCTGTGTAGGGGAGGCCCTGGGTTCCAACCCTGGAACTGCAAGGGTTGGAAAACAAGGAAGCAAAAATTATCAGCCGTGAGTGGGAATCAGGAAGATGCTGGGTTTGGAGCCAGAGCAGAAAGTGAAATCTGTGACAGCAGAGGCGGGAGAATCCACAGCCAGGCTGAGGGAAGGGTTTCCTACGGTACTGTGCTGTGTGCACGCCCTCCTGTCCAAGCGCTTGGTGGACCTGGGGTGCTAGAGAAATAGGACGTGAATAGACTCAAGGGCAGGCAGACAAAGAGGCTAGAATCATTGAAGCATTGCCAGTAATAATTTTAAGTACAAACAACCACGGTGAGGTTCTCCTAGCCCACTTGGAGACTGCAAGAGCTCTTCAGTAAGAGAAACTGCTGGAGCTTTCCGGGAGCACAGGATTTCGGTGCTCCAGAATGCAGCATCGTCACTCAGAACTTTATCCTAAGAGTCAGTAGCTCTAATGTGTGGAGATGTGTGTATAAAGACGTCCACTTCTACAGTGCCTGTACCAGGGAAATCTGGGCACACACCTACCTGGGAGGGCATGTGTCTTAGTTACTGTTCTGTCATTGCTGGAACAAATACCCAACACACAAGCTTAGGGGAGGAAAGGTTTATTTAGCTCACAATTCCTGGAGGTTTCAAGATGCTTCCCCCGCTTTGTAGGGACTGGAGGAGGGGCTGGGGCGCTGCAATGTCCAGGATGATCTGCTCCAAAGCTCTGCGCGAAACCCCTCGCGTGGAGGGGGAGGGGGAGCTCTGACAGCGCGTGCTGTCCATTTAATGGTTTGAGCGCCTCTCTTGGCCACGCCCCCTCAAGCCCCGCCCCTCGAGCCGAGCCGTGCTGGCTTGACAGCCCCATCATGATTTAAGTGAGGCTTTGGGAGGACAACTAGATACAAATCCCAACAGCATGGCTAGCAACCTGGGGCACGAGGGTAGCAGAGGGCAGCAGCACTGGGGCTCATGCTCACCCTCTTGTTTTGCAGATGAGGAGACTCAGGCCCAGAGGGAGAGAGTGACAACTCTAGACATCCTGTGGGGCTCAGAGCCCTGACACTGTGGGCTTGGCCTCTTCTGCTGGGTTTAGAGTTGGAGCCCTTACAAGGTACTTACATCCTCTTCTGTGGACCAACTTATTTCACACTCATAAAACATGAATTCTCAATATTGTGCCAATTTGTTCATAATATCTTCATTTCATTATACAAAGGGAGCTGCCAGCCAGGGCGATGGAGCAAGACCCTGTCTTAAATGATTTTTTTAAATAAAAATAAAGTAGACCATGTTCATTTATTTCATTGATCACACATCTTGTTGGCTAGGAGGAGATAAAGTTAAGATGGTCAGAGAGGGCTGGGGAGTCTCTCTTAGACTAGCTCCGCAGTCTAAGCACCTGTCTGGCAAGTGCAAGGACCCAGGTTCAGTTCCTGCTACCACATGCTATGCCAGCCCCAGAGCCCCAGGTGTGCCAGACAGGCCACCAAAACCAGGCATAGTGAGGCACACCTGTAATGCCAGTGCAGGGGAGGCTGAGACAGGAGGATCACTACCAGTCTGAGCTGCATAGTGAGACCCTGTACTGAATGAATGAATGAATGAACGAGTGAATGATTTTTAAAAAGATTGTCAGAGTACCTGGGGGATACCAGGTGGCCTCCTAGCTTCTCAGAGTCTGATCCAGCCTGGGACACAGGAAAGGCCACTCAGCTTCTCTGGACCTTCGTGGGAGGTGGGCCTCGATTAGCTCTAAAACCTCTGGGCTGGCTGGTGAGAGATGTTAGCGCTGCGGCCAGCACAGTGAAACAACTGCCCCATTCCAATTCCAGAGCTTCCAATGGCGGACCAGAGGATGGACATTTCCTCCACAATCAGTGACTTCATGTCCCCTGGCCCTACTGACCTGCTTTCCAGCTCCCTGGGCACCGGCAGCCTGGATTGCAACCGCAAGCGGAAGGGCAGCTCCACCGACTACCAGTAAGGTCCTCGCGGCTCGCGGCTCGCGGCTGGGCAGGGAACTCCAGGGCCAGCACCACTTTTCCAGGAAGTAGGGATGGGAAGGAAAGGTCCAGCTCTTGCTGCTGCACAGTCACTTGGGCTTCGTCTCTCCCTGGCTTGCAAGCGAGGAGGGGACCCCCAGGCCTTTGTGTCCCCTCCAGTCCCTGCAGTCATCTGCAGCCTGGAAGCCACGCACTGCCTTGCCCCTCCTCCTGTCCTGCACGCCCATGAGCAGGAGGACCGAGCCTGTAGATGGGGCCTCAGCACCCCTGAGGCCCTCTAAGGAAGACAGCAAGGGCCAGGCGCACACTTCATGTGTGTGAAACAGAAGAGCCAGGGCACAGGGACCTTGACTTTGTCCTCAAGCATTACTTAAAGTAGTACGTATCTGTTATGTTACATAGTGTTTTTGTTCCTTTTTAGACTTGATTACTTTTCTTTTGAGTATATATATCCCCCCTGCTCACTGTCCACCCTCTGCCTCTGTCCCACACCTAGGGAGGAAGGCTGTATAGCACGCTCAAAGGCACATCTCCTTCTGCTGAGGCACCCGAGTGGGAGTGTACCCAAATGTCCATTTGTGAGGTTTTCTGTTGTTTAATGAGGGAAAATCTCCCAGGAGGTATCCCCCCTACAGCAGATGTCCTTTCTGCTGAAGTTCACAGGTCGAATTTGGGGAGCACACTGGCTGGAGGTCAGATGCCCACTAGGAGATGCTATGATTAATATGTAAGTTATCCCAGATCATTGAGGAGCCATGCCCAGGGGATGGCAAGTGGGTGTGAAGGCCGAGGGGGCTCTTCTGTAGCACTAACTCTCCATCAGTGCCCAGGATGTTTCTCGGGAACCCTTTGTCTTGGGCAGCACCGATGGACCCCTGACATGTCCCAAGACTGTCACCTAGACCTGTGGCTTCCAACCTTGTCCCTACACACCCTTCAGGTTTCCCTGGTGGACCTGAATTTGCCAACCTGTTATAATTCATGGATTACTTAAGCGACCCGCATCCTTCTCCTGAGCTGAGGCCACAGTTTCTCCCCTGGGAGGGCCAGCCTGGCCTCAGCAGGACACACGATGATTCCAGATGGAAGGGTGCAGGGCGCGGGACGTGTGGGCCCTGCAGTCTGGATGTTTTTCTCCAGGCTCTTCTGGAGTGACTGCCTCTGAAGGGACCCAGGCACCAAGCTGGGAAGCACTGTACCCAAGTAGTCCTGTGCTGTGATCCAGACCTCTTAGGACAGTGACAGGGTGCGAAGGGCCACCCCCTCCTTTGTAACAGGGGGAAGAAAAGTGACAGGAGCGAAGCCCAGGTGGCAGTCAGTGCTTTCCTGAGCAATCTGTGGGTTGGAGAAGGGATGAGCAGATCTGCCAGGGGAGTCTGGGACCTCTTCCTGTGGGGCCAGGGGAGTCTGGGATGTCTTCCTGTGGGGAATGCAGGCTGCTTCTACTGAGCCACAAGATGCCATAAAACTTGAATTTCTGGGATTTGTGCAAGGGAACTAGGTACCCGCAGTGACCCCGGCACCCTCTGCAGCGCTCGGCCCCACACTCCCCGCCAGCCCAGGTCCACAAGCCCAGGGGCACCTGCCTAGCCGAGAAGCAGCACCTTTGGTAACAGTACCTTTGAAACACTGCCTGGGCTTGGCTCTATGCTGCTGTTAGTGGCTAATTGGCCCTTCCACACCTCAGCCCTGAGACCCACAGATAAGCACATGTATCTCTGGTGCTTGATCCAGTTTACAAGTGAAACAGGCTCCGTTTATCCAGAATGACTAGGAATGCAGTGTGATGGACATTTGGATACTCTGGCTAATGAAGAGTTCCCACAAGTGTTACCTCCATAGTCCCAGTTTTCAGATAGTCAATATGGGGAATGTATTGAACACACAGAATCTACTGAGGCTGTGTGCAACTTCTGCCTGATAATGTGGAAAGCTAGCCACGCTCTGCAGCAGATTCAGCTTGTTTCTCTTTGTACCGCATGATGAGCCATTCATCCGCACCACGGCTCCCTGAGCTGTCTCCTTGCTGAGTTTCTGGATAAATGTGAGCCTTCTGTGTTGTGACAAGAAGCCGCTCTGTGCATCTGTACTAACCTGCAGCCACATTCTCTTGTTTTCGCAGAGAAAGCATGGACACAGACAAAGATGACCCTCATGGCAGGTACCATGGCCCTAGTCATTTGATCCCCAGCGCCCTTGCTGCGTTTTCTTTGCACGATGACACACCCCGTTACTTGGAGCATGTTCTTCCCGTGTCTCCATCGCAGATGAGCAAGCGGGCCGTGTGCCTGGGCTCAGAATTCTCCCCTGCCACCCCAGCCCCAGTGCGGCCAACCCCCAAGAACCCTTGTGTGTCTGTGGAGAGGTGATAGGGACCCAGCAGGAAGGAAACACACGTGGTTTTGCCATTCATGCCTAGAAAATTGCATTTTTACCTTTTGCTTTCTTTTTTTATTTTTTTCCAGGTTGGAATACACAGAACACCAAGGAAGGATCAAAAATGCCAGGTAAACCCAGACCTTCCTTTTCTCTCTAGACTGTCCTATTTCCTGCCGATTAGGTGCCAGCTGAGGTGGCTCTGTGTGTTGGTCTCTAGCTGCTGTGGCCTTTGGGGCACTGTCATGTCCTTAAGGAACAAGGGAGGTGCTGGGTCTCAGCTTGATGGAGCCTCGGCCCCTGCCCTTTCTGAGCTGAGCTGGGATTCAGTCGCTGGCACCTGAGTATATTTAACCCCGAGGGACTTAGGAGACAGCAGAAAATCAGTGGAAGCTGATGTTTACCAGATATTCAGCTAACTTCCCCCTTCCTGATTTGAAGGCCTCTGACAGGGCCCCTTAGCGCACTGCAGGTTGCCTCTGAGGCCAGGCCTCGAGTACCCCCGTCTGCCTTGAGGACTAAGCTGCTGCTTCCTCCTACAGACACATGTGCTGGCCCCTTCCTGCTGGCTCCTCAGGCTTCCCTGCATTCATATTAAGTCTGTCCAAGCTACATCATGACACAGAACCAGAAGGCTGCAGAAATGGGGGACCAAAGACACCTAAGGCTTCCTTTGTAGACCAGCCTGAAGGAGGTTCCCCGGTTCTGTATCTCTGCCCACAGCACCAACCCCTAAGGCTGAGGTGTGGCACTCTGTATCTGCAGGCAGCCTGTCCTAGAAAGAGGAGTGTTGCAGCCCCGCAGAGGAGGCTTGAGGCAGGGCTGCATGTGCTACATCTAGGTGGGCCCATGTGGATCCCAGGATGGCTCCACTGGTACCAGGCACCTCGGCAGTGGCTCTGACTGGAGAGAACACTGCCCCCTACAGCTGCACATGGGCTCCTCACAGACCTCACAGGCAGACACCCATTGCTGGGCTCTGTGAAACGTCCACCTTGCTGGAGTGTGACCACTAGAAAAGTCTTCATTGGAAATACTCAACAAGTTCTAAATTTGTTATTTCAGATGACAGCGACAATGTATTTATTTTTGTCATCCTTTCCTTAATGCTTTTTAAAGGAATCGTTTCTCATGTTGTTGTCCAGGGAAGCTCATAGTCAGATTGAAAAGCGGCGCAGGGATAAGATGAACAGTTTTATCGATGAACTGGCTTCTTTGGTACCAACGTGCAACGCAATGTCCAGGAAATTAGATAAACTTACTGTGTTAAGGATGGCTGTGCAGCACATGAAAACGTTACGAGGTGAGACCCAGGACTGGATTGTCCTTTCTGTCCTTGCCCACAGTATTGGAGTCTCTAGGACAAACGCTGATTACTTCTAAGTACGTAACCCTGGGTCACTGCATCCCAGAGCGTGAGGACTCTGTGCTCTGCACACTTCTGTGTGCGCACGTATACCTGCTACTTGCCTGTCACAGGAAGTGTGGCTGATGTCCCAGCTCCCCTGGGTCTACAGTGCACCCGAACCATCACAGAATTCAGAAAACAGGTGTGCAGAGTGAGTGAGGCAGGAAGCCAGGTTCAGTCATTAAGGGAAAAAATGCCTCGTGGTTCTCTGAAGACTGAGGTACTGATAGCTCTTACGTGACACTGTCAGGAGCGAGCCCTGATGATATTTTCATCTTCCTGGAATTTTCCCAAACTAGATTGACTCTCTGTGAAGGGGGAGGCAGTATTTTCCTCCTTTGCTGAATGTGGGGAGGGTGAGAAAACAGGCAGGAAAGTGGAAGTGGCTTATCCAAATCACAGGAGAAATCTCAGATGTATCAGGCATTTTGGGGAGTGCTGTTCCTGGAATTTTCCGTAACTTGTCACAGACTAGTGGATGGGGAAGGAGGCCCTCAGGCCTGACCTGCATGGTGAAAGAGTCCTATTTTTATGTCTGCACCATGCCACCAGAAACAAGCAGTGGGCGTTTTAAAAAAATTACTTTTGATCATTATTCAAAAATATGAATATTGTATCTTATGCTTAAAGAATAACATTTAAAATTTAGGCTCAGTGAAGATGATACCAGTTAAGTCGTCATAAACTAATTTTAGTTAAATTGGAAAGGAAAAGTGGAAACACTCAGGGTATAATAGAAAGCAGGAGTGTGGGATAATAACATGCCTTGTTCGTTGATACGCAAGTCGCCAACACATGCCATTCCTCTCCTTCCCCGTGGTACTCTGAACTGCTATAGAGCCACTTTATTTTATTCCTTCACTGTTCTGCAGACTCCAGTATCATCTGCTGCTGGCATTTTGCTCAGTTATTGTTCTCCTTAAAAAGGCCAGATTGACAGACCTTTAAATGCAACCCTTGTCCCTTTCCAGGCCCGAGAGCTGGCACAGTAGCAGGCCTGAGGGAGCATTCCTCCAGGGTCACCGGGCTCCCTGGCCCAGCCTCCCTGGGAGCAGCGTGCACTAAACGCCTCCTAGAATGTATTTACTGGGGGTCTGGCCAATTGGGACAGTTCCCAAGTGCTGAGATTTGGTGGACCACTGCCGCATACTTCATACTAACCCTGCAAAGCAAGAACCCCCTCAGCAGCAACTTTGGCTTGCTTCTAGAGCTGCCTTCTTTCTTAAAAAAAAAAAGGTTTTTAACTTCCTCCTAGCATCTCTCAGTTTCCCTATAATAAGAAAAGCAAGCTTGTTAAGTCTCCCGTGGGCAGCAGTGCTTTCTTTTCGAAAGAATTCTCTTGGGCTTGACAGGATTCTGTCCAAAGGCCAGATCCAGCATGCTGTAAAGTGAAAAATAAGGGAATATAACTAACAGGATTCCTACCCCCTCCACATCTAACTGAGGGGGAAAAGCCCAGGTGTAACGTGGGCTGCGATGCTGTTTGAGGGGGTGCTCACTGACTCTTTTTCTTTCCCCTCTAAGGTGCCACTAATCCATATACAGAAGCAAACTACAAGCCAACTTTTCTGTCAGATGATGAACTGAAACACCTCATTCTCAGGGTACGTTGCCATTATGAGCTTATTTTGCACAACGTTGGCTTTTAGAGAAATTTCAGAGTAAGTATTAGCAGGCAGGAATCTGGCGTGACACCACTCTCTCAGGCCCACTGCCTCCTTGGTCTCCACCCTTTCCTTACTGTGTGGGCAGGCTTCACATTCCTCTGAGTCCACTCCCTTTCTCTCCCCCGCTTAGGCATACGAGCAAGGTATATGCTACAATGATTTTAAATCCAAAGAGAGTTTTGTTAGAAATAAGAGGTAAGAATCACATTCCACCACACAGACGTTTAGACAGGGCCTAGAACTGAAATAATGAAGAACTTCTGTTCTGCATACTTAACCAGGGCACAGAAAAATCCACCTAAGTACTTACGCCCAAATCCATCAAAACACTAAAGGTGCCAGAGGGAAATAAAGGGGAGAGGAGCGAGCTGTCGCCTACGTGGCTCTGGGTGGGGCTCTATCTTGCTGAGCCTCCACAGAGAGATGGTAGGGTGGCACCGTGGAACTTACTGGCTTCCACGCAGGAGTAGAGGTGCTCAAGGCTCGAGGTTGTTACTGGAGAGCGGGATGAACTTGGAAACGAAGCCAAGACACTGGCCTCAGCATCTTGCCCTCTTATATGCTGTAAAATGCAAAGCAGGGACCTGTAACTAAAAGGCAGGATGCCTGCCCCTCCCTCCAGACAGCAGCAAGCAACCTTGCCTGCACAGACCCCTTGCAGTGGAAGTCGTCAGGCCCCAGGAAAGGGGTGCTTTGGCGTGGCCTTTGCAGCCTCCTCTGCAGCTCACCCTGGTGGCTTCAGGTGCTCTGGAGCTCTGGCCATCAGGCCTGTTTGCAGGCTCTAAGATTCTCTGTATTCTGTCTGACAGAAGAGCGTTGAGCACGGAGGAACAGACTGGACGGAAGCAGCATGTTGTCTCTCAAGTGTGAGATCAGTATGGGCAGCTTAGCAGGAGCCTGTCTCAAAGTGATACTCAGGATGGGCAGAGTTTGTCCATAGCTCAGGGCTAAAGCACTTGCCTACCTACCGTACACACAGCCCTGGGTTCAGTCTTCAGAACTGTTTTAAAAAAGTTTTGTTCCTCAGGGGTCGCTGGCTGTGGGAGGGTTACGTGGAGCTGCCGTGCTGGTTATTGAGGTTGACAGGAACCAGACTGTTTCTGTGTTTGCACAGAACCTTCCTAAGCACACAGCTCCCAGCCTCGTCCACGCAGCACAGTGGAAGGGCCAGGTGTGAGTGCTCAGACCAACCAGCAGGGAGCAGAGGCGGAGGCTGCAACCTTCTTAGAGATCCAGCACTAAGCCTCAGGTTATCTCCAGCCCTGGGAGTGGATGCAAGAGCTCGTGGCAGCCTCCACGGTCCACAGGAAGAGGTTGGGGCTGGCTTCCTGAGAATTGTTTGCCACATACTCTCCGTGTGCCTCAGTGCAGTTGCCACAAACACCAGTTTATCACTTGAGCTGTGATCTGGCTGGCCTGGGCTTGACAGGGGCCATCAAAGCCATCTTAGTAGTGCCACACATTTTGGGCAGCTCCAAGACCACTTCTAACCCTCTCAGGCACGAACGATTGTTAGATCAGGCTTTGTGTCTATTGTATAGATGCAGTTCGTATTTTTGAGCTCACGGTAGGGCTTGTCTTTTATCACTGTGCAAATCAATTGAACAGCTCGCCAGCTCAGCTTGTGACTGGCCTTTTGCATCTGTGGGGGACTTGTGGGTCCCAAGCCGAGCCCCGTGGCCACCGCCTCTCATTTTGCACCAGCTCAAGCATATGTGTATTGCTGAATGTCTGGTGCTACGCCAGGGACATCGGCTCAAAGGTCAGCATTTGGGGCGGGGCCTAAGCTCTCCAGCTGCTTCGTGGTGGTCCTTTGGTCATTCCTGTCAGGACCCAGTGGTTCAGCACCAACTCTGCCCCCATCTCACTGCCCTTGATGGCATAGAACTCACTGAAGTCAGGTGTAACCTAGGCCTGAGCACCTCCAGGGCTGCTGTCCTGCTGGCTGCAGGGGCATGCAACCCGTGCAGTCGCCTGCAGCCCCCTCCTGGGTTGATGCCCACAGGCACTATCTTGAAAATCTTGCTGGACCTGAATACTATGTTGATAACTTGATTTAAAAAAAAAAAAAAGTCATATATTTCAGATGGATAGTAATTTCAAAAGTGTCTTTCATAAACTATGCCAGGAATCCATCAGCCATATTGTTTGTAATGTCAGTCCTCTTCCCCCACGGTTTGAAAACTAGGCCTCCCCTACCAGGGCTTCTGTGTCACTCACTAGCATGCCTGCCCCAGGAAGAGGCCTGGCCTGGGTGCTGCTGGGGCCCTGGCTGCTGCTGGTGTGCTCAGAGCCTCCGTGCTGTGACCGCCCACAGCCCCATGGCTGCTCGCTGCCCCTGTATGTGAGGCTTCCAGTCTACTCTCTGTCCACCCAGGCCTGACTCCATCCCCGTGGGGACATCCCAGTAGCATCTTCTGTGCTACGTCCCCATATCAGTGACAGCCTGTGACGTTTCCCTGGTGATCCACCGAGGCTGTGTGCAAGGCAAATGAGGAAGTTAGTAATACTCGAGTTTTTGACAGAATGAGGCTTCCAGCAGATGGCGCTTGGCAAGTTCCTTCCCCCTCACGGGCCAGCAGAGGGACAAGGGACCTGACTTAAGAACAGGTGGCCCCCAGCTCCTGCCAGCTTCTTGGGGCATAGTGATTCTGTTCTCCTCTGCTCATTGCTGTCAGGGAGGCTGGGGAGATAGCTCCATGGCACAAGTGCCTACCTGGCAAGTGCAAGGTTGTGAGTTCGAACCCTGGTCCCGCAAAAGAAAAAAGAAAAAAAAAGTTCTCGCTGCTGTCCTGGCACAGGAGCACACATCGTCCTACTACCTTCTAGGGCATGAATTCCATTTTCTGGTTCTTTGAATTCAACTGCATCCCAGAGGATGGAAATCTGTTGGAAAACAGATTCTGTAGGTGTTGCTGGCAAACAAGCCTAAGCAGTGGCCACACTGTGTGTCTGCACGAGGGGTGCAGAGCGAGCACAGCATCTGTGTGACAGCTGGGGGCTGACGCCCTGGCCCTGGAAGGCAGCTCTGTGCTGTCCACCGTCCACAGGGGAGGATGCGTGTGAGCGTGTGGACATGGCCCCGGCACTTGCGGGCAGCAGCTTTGGTCCTGGCTTGCTACTGTTCTTTTCCAAACGTCTTTGTTGGCATTTTGGATATTTATCTGTGTTTAGGCGTAAGGATAGGTAAGAAAAAAATCCAGTGGGAGGTTTTTGTTTTGTGTGTGCGTGCATGTGTGTGTGTGTGTGTGTGTGTGTGTGTGTGTGTGTATGCATGTGTGTTTTAATTAGTAGACAAATAGCCTGGAAGGAGGGGTATTGAGAGTAGCACTTTCCACTTCTGTTATATGGGAATCATGTTGGAATGGAGGTAAAACCATAGCAGTAATCCAGCCCCACCCTGGGCTTTAGCATAGATATGGAAACAAAAACTCCACTTCAGATACTGAAAACACAGGTGTAGATGAGGGTGTCAGAGCTGAGGGCAGACAGGGCAGGTGACATGTTGGAGAAGGGATTCTGCTTGAAAAGTGTCCTTTCAGTCTCTTAGCCTGCAGTTCACCTGGAACTGCCATGCTCAGAGAACCAAATGCAATTTCTCCAGGCCTTCATAAAATCAAAAGAAACATTGTAAGCTGAATTCTGTTTTGAAACAAAACTCATCTCATTTTTATTTGTGCATATCATACAGAGCCCTAGGTTTTGTCCTTCAGGACAGGCTCTTCTGGGAATTTCCCTACATTGTTAAGTGAGGTAGAGATGCCCGTATCCGCCTAAGTCTTACCATTCTGATAAACCGTCCGTTCTAAGCATCCTGTCTTTGGGCACTAGCGGCACTATTGGCGAGCAGTCCTGTGCTTTGAAAACTTTGCAAACAAATCCTTGATTTACTGTCAGCATGAGTACAAATCCTGTGTCCTGAAGTGTGATAAATTGATTATCCATTTCTCCTGATTAGGCAGCAGATGGATTTTTGTTTGTCGTAGGATGCGACCGAGGGAAGATACTCTTTGTCTCAGAGTCCGTCTTCAAGATTCTCAATTACAGCCAGGTATTGTTGCAGGTTCATGCTCCTCTTAGAGCCCCATGTGTGTCACATGTGAAGCTGTCCTTCCAGAACATTCTTAACTTCTTAACTGAGAAGTGAATTTAAACTTACAACTCTTTCATATGCCCTGTATTTCCTGCACGGGAAAGTCTGGCTCTGATCTGCCCAGCAGCTGTGCAGCTGCCTTACTGCTGTAAAATAAATATCCCACCCTGCTGGCCTGGGGTGGGGAGTGAGGCTACCTGAGGAGGCAGAGCTGAGACTGAGCCCCAGGGAACCCAGCCCTCACCACGTGCAGTGCCAGGAGGCTGCCGAGCCTGTCCTTGCCCACTCGTGTGTGCTGGATCAGGAGGAACATAAAAAGGCTGCTAGAACCAAGCTTTGGCCCACTCTGTCCCTAGAGTTTTTGTTCATTCATTTTTTCATTCACATATGGCTATTTAAATAGAAGCTTGGTAAGCAGAACCGAATCAGTTCCTTTTTTCTTTTCTTTTCTTTTTTTTTTCTTCTCCAGTACTGAGGATTAAACTCAGGGCCTTGGGCTTCTAGGCAGATGCTTATGCTGCTGAGCTATTTCCCCAGCCCTAATATAGCATCTTTATAAATAAGTATTAGTGTCATTTTTTTTTTCTTTCTGAAATATTTTACTTCTTTCAGTCTCAAAAGCTTTGTGTTCTCCCTGAATAGCTGAGGCAGCTTCAGCCCATGGAAATGTGGCTTAGAGAAAGGCTAGATTAAAGGGCTGGGGAGATAGCTCAGCAGTCTAAGCACCTGCCTGATAAGTGCAAGGACCAGGGACCCGAGTTTGATCCCCAGTGCCTGGAACCCTGGGTGTGCCGTGCCAGCCCTGAAACTGGGCATGGTAGTGCCTGCCTGTAATCCCAGGACTGGGGAGGCTGAGATAAGAGGATCACTATGTTGTGAGATCTTATATCCAATAAATAAATCAAAAGAAAAAAAAAGAGGGCAAGTTTTCATAGTAGAGCTCAAGACACCCAGTATCAAAATCACCCTCCAGATCCCTCCTTCACTGTGTCCATCTAGGCAAGGACTAGACACATGTACAGGGTCATTTATGAGACACTAGAGATTCTTATGCTTCAGAGTGCAAGCAAGGGGCTGGCTCTGCCGAGTGGCATAAGCACAATGCCTGCGCAGCCCTGTGAGGTGCCGGGTGCATCCCCTCTACTGCAGTGAATAGAGAAACGAGGGCCGGCGAGATAGCTCAGCAGACTAAGCGCTTGCTTAGGCAAGTGCAGGGACTGGGATTTGATTCTTCATAGCACACGCCAAGCCAGCCCTGCCCGTGGGGTGCGCTGAGTGGCGACCGAGTCTGAGCGTCAAGGCGCACGCTTGTAATCCCAGCAGGAGGAGGCTGAGAAAAGGAGGATCAGTACGAGTTGCAGCTATGTAGTGAGACCCTGCGCCAAACAGATAAAAAAAAAAAAAAAAAAAAATACAGAAACGACATTGAGGCAAGGGGTGCACAGGCTGAGCCCTTGCGGCATCCCTTCTTAGGCTGACCTGTCATTTAAATGTTCCATGCCCACAGAACGATCTGATTGGTCAGAGTTTGTTTGACTACCTGCATCCTAAAGATATCGCCAAAGTTAAGGAGCAGCTCTCCTCCTCGGACACCGCGCCCCGGGAGCGGCTCATAGATGCAAAAAGTGAGTACCAGGAGGGCTGTCGTTGCCCGGCAGCAGCGTGTGTGGGCCACCTGCCCTTGCCCGCCTGCTTTGCTGCCCTTTCAGCCACAGCGGCTGTCTGCGCTAAATAGAACTGTTCATGTTCTTTGGGGTTTTTAAAGACATTACATAAAGAAAAGAATTTAATATCTAAATTCATTGAATTCCTTTGACTTTCATTCTTTGAGATTTGTAGTTCCTTTTTTCTTCAGCCTCTAGTAGTCCCCGCTTGCCTGAGTTCGCAGGGCATGCGCCAGTCAGTGCACCCCCCCTCGAGCACAGGCCTCGCGATCTGACCCGCGCCTGCGCAGGGTCAGCAGAGAGCAGTATGAGAACGGCAGCAGTGGCCGTGCTCTCTCTAACCCAGGGGTTCACATTAGGTGGGCTCCTCCTGGCTCCCTCCCCACAGCCTCTTGCTCCTGCATGCCTGTCTGGGTGTCCCCGCCAGGCCCCCAGAGCTCTCCTCTGGGACTTTATCAGAAGCTCTGCGCCCTTCAGCTTTTCAGAGACTGGACTCTGGAGGCTGACTGCTGGGCACATACTCTGGCTCAACCACTGCTAGTTGCATGACTTTTAACAAGTTATTTAACCTCTCTGTGCCTCAGTTTCCCTATCTGCAAACAGTGCCTATTTTATTGAGTTGTTGTTTAAAGAATTAAATATTAATATACAAGAATAGTTCCTGCCCATAGCAAGTATAATATCAGCCTTGTATTGACCTCAACCCAGTGCAGTCAGGGCCCAACTGCTTTCCCGCTTCTAAGCATTTCCTCTTAATCCTTGAGAGAAATCCACCAGAGAATCTCTTACACTTTTGAATTGACGTGTGCTGGTGCATGTCTATAATCCTATCACTCAAAAAGTTCATGCCGGAGGTATTGTGAGGTTGAAGCCAGTCCAGGCCACAGAGTGAGTTCAAGGCCAGCCTGAGCCATATAAGAGACCCTGTCTCAAAAAGAAATTAATTGAAAAATAAAATACCTTTTTAATTAAGGCACCTAGCTTCTTCCTAAAAGTAAAATCTAGGCCCTGGCATTGTTGCCCTTTTACAGTCTGGCCTCAGCAGCTTTTTAGTGACCAATGGAAAGAAAGCTGAATAACATTCTGCGTTGGCATTTTGTCAGCTGCCAGGGTTCTGTACTGGGGTGGCAGCCACAGGTACAGTAGGGGATGAGTCATTCTCACGTGAGTGCGAGGACAGCCATCACCAAGTAGCAGGCAGTTGGGTGGGTTTGCAAGGATGGATTCGTGTTTGCCAGATGATGAAGGAGGAAACAGAAGAACTGATCAGGGGCCAGGTTTAGCCATAGGAAGCCCAGAGACCTTGGTGGTGTGCGGTGTGCGGTAGGGCTCCGGGCCTGGTGGGGCAGGCAGGCTGGTAGGCACTGTGAGGAGGTGCGCAAAGTGGCCATGTGGGAGGTCATCGGGAGGAGGCCTGGTTCGGGGCAACCCAGGCTCCAGTCCCGGGGGCATGCCCTTCCAAGCCCATGTGATCAGAAGCCCCCCCTTGTGCTGTCTAGACCATGCACGTCGGTGCTCCCCAGGGAGCTCACGGTGTGGCCTCACTTTCCTCCAGCTAGATGTAAATTCAGTTGATCCGAAATAGCCCAGCCCCACGGAAACAAAATGCAAACCACGAGCACTAGCCACGTGTGATCTTCCATTTTCTGGTGGCCACATTTTTAAAAGTAAAAATAATTTTAATGATATGAGGACATTCCTCATTTAATGATTTACCTGCTTAAGGACTGGTCAGACTCTCCTGCTGTGCAGATCTGTGAACTTTACATACACAGCTTGGCGCAGGCATCTTTCTTTTACAGGCTCAGTGTCTTTTCTTTTTTGGGGGGGTAATAGTATCCCTCAATTACAGAGTGCCACAGTTTTTGTGGATTGTACAAAAACTGCATTGTTACTTTATGCCCTGTTACACATTCCACCATGAGTTATGCAAAGTAGAAACAAATTCATCAAGCTGGGGTTTCCTTTGACCATTTCTTGGTTCTGAATACTGTAAAGTACACACTGTATACAATTCCTCGTTCAGCAAATGATTGGCTTAATGAGTTGCAGCACATAACTTGCTCATTAAAGAATGCTTATATTTTATCTAATCCAGTAATTCCCCAATATTATGTTGACATGTAATCATCATAAAGCACGAGTGAGTTCCCTTTCATTTTTGGTGCCATCTTTGAAGCCCGCTGTGTGTCTCACACTGACAGCACGTCTCAGTTCAGAAAGCCACATCCAGGTGCTCAGTAGCTGTGTGCAGTGAATGGCTATGCGGGGATTAACAGATATAGAACAAGCTCAAAGAATGTGAGCCGATAAAGCACACAGGAGACTCTGGCCTACAGGCAGGCTGAGAATTTAAAACAGTCTCCTTCCTTCCCTGCTGCTCCAGCGCCCGCATTTTGCCCATCCTTTGAGCTCTGTGTCAGCCTCTTCCTGTGTGCTCCCATTTCTCTCTCTGTAAGCTTCTGCTGGACAAGAATGCCATGCTCTGCACCCAGGCTGTCTGCCCAGCAGTGCTTTCTGTGCGATCAGGAGACATTTCCAGATTAACAGTGCGTCGATCCTTAGTTTATCTTTTGAAAGAAAAATGTTTTTCTCAACATCATGGTTATAAAACAGTGAGACGGTGAGGACATTTGTTCAAGGTCACACTCCCTTTCCTGCTAGACAGCACTGCTCTCAGTCATCACATTTTGTGTGTTGATTTGCAGCTGGACTTCCAGTTAAAACAGATATAACCCCTGGGCCGTCTCGATTATGTTCTGGAGCACGACGTTCTTTCTTCTGTAGGATGAAGTGTAACAGGCCTTCAGTAAAGGTGGAAGATAAGGACTTCCCCTCCACCTGCTCAAAGAAAAAAGGTACAATTTTATAGTTCGTTAGAATTACGTGACAGGGAGGCTTGCTGTCTGTGGTGGGGGTCCCAACAGAGTGTAAGGTCAGCAGTTCCTAGCTGGCCAAAGCAGGTTTCAGGGCTGTAGCTAGGACCCTGCTGTCCCCTTGTGGCAGCCCTGACATGTTGCATGGTGACAGATCTGTGGGTAGGCTCCCACAGATTTAAACTGTTCATCCTGTTTGCTTGGGAAGATTACTGTCAGCCACTGTTCTGGCCACCTCCTGATCACCCACCAGACCACCATGGTGATTCTGGCCAGCTCTGTCAGGGTCCTTCATGCTGCTGTATGTGATGGGCATTTCCTGCTGTTCCTGCCGGCAGTGTCCTCTTCCTTAGCATTCCACAAAACCTTATTCTTTCATCTTTCCCGCCCCTTGCCATCCCAGCCTCTCTAGTGCCTTTAGCTGGTCTTTCCCCCTGTCCTGGGGCTCTCTTGGAATTCTGCTGATGCACAGGCAGTGTCACCCACTTGTACAGCTCTAGATGCCATTTATATGCCAGTAGCTTCCAAGCTTACATTTCTAGCCAAGGCTCATCTTTTGAGCTCCAGAGATAACGCTTAGCAGCTCTCTCTGCTTGGCCCTCTCAGGGGCATCTCACATCCGATACACGCAGTGTTGCCACTGCAGCCCCTTCCGAGTGTCGCTGGCACCATGTGGCCAGCTGTTCATGCTGGAGTCCTGCGAGGCATGCTTACCCTCTCACTACTCACTCACACTGCATGAGTTACCAAGTTCTGTGGCAGGAACCAGCCCTGGCTGAGGATGTGTGCCGCGTGTGTAGCCGCCTCCCAGCTCCCCACGGTCATGCAGATCCACGCTGCTCTCAGTGCTGCCCAGTGGGTGCCGTGTGGCCTTCCGCCCCTTCACACCACTACCGGAATGACCCACGGGACAGCAAATATTTTTGTCCATCCCTGCTTACAGCCTTTGTTTCCTGTTTCTTTGAACTTTGGCATACTTAAGATGCCCATACAGCCCTGTGCTTGTCCCTACTCTACACCCAAGCCATGCAACTCCCTTTCTCGAGGACACTGGCGCCACCTCTGGTGGGGATTTCCTCCCTGCCCTTCAGCCCCTTTCCTCCGAGCATACTGTAGCCTCAGACTGCCTGGTGTCTTCCTGTGGCACCCCGCAGGCCTGCCTTTTAGGGTTTCTCATAGCTTCTTTCTGTAGTTGTTTGCATGATCATTTCCTTAATGTCTGCCTTCTTGGCTCCCCAGTGTCCCCCCAAGCAGGTCTGAGTTGCTTCCTGCTGTATTGCAGTAGCCTGGTGAACCCTCTGTGACACTTGCTTTGGTATTGAAATCCATGGGGACTCCACACTCGGCGCACCCCAGATTGGAATCTTTACCCTTTCTCCGATGTTTTCTCTTCCCTTCAATCAGTGCATGATGACAGCAACCACCCCGTCCAAGAAAGTTGGTTGCTATCCTTATTATCTTTCTTTCCTTTGTGCATAAGTCATACAAATTCTGAGTATTTCTCAGAAATTTCTCCTGCTTCCTCACCCCCCGGCCCTGCCACCATTTGGTCTTCATCGTCTGTTACTCTGTCGAAATCACTGGCTGGTGAGCCTGGCTTCCACCCCTCCCTCCAGTTCACCCACCCTCTGCTCCAAGATGCGAGTTTGCTGTTGCTCTCCTGACCACTCTTGGATGCTAAACCAACAGTGACTGCATTTGTTAGCAAGTAACTGGTGGCCTTTATAACCTGCCATCAACGTGCCTTCCCACCTCTCCACCCTCAGCTTTCCTTTCCATTCCAGCGCCAAGGGCTCCTTGCTGTTTCTTGTAGGAGACACGCCCATGCCCTTGCACATTCTCTACCTCTACCTGCCGTCCCCTGGCTGCTACTCAGGCCCTCTCAGCCTCCTAGGCCGGCTTTTGGGGGGGGGGGCTGCCTCCGCCCAAGTAGGTTTCTACCTGCGTTGGTGTGTGTGGTGCCCATGGTACGCTAGCCCTGGTGGAGTGTTATCTCTGTCTGGCCCATTCACTAGATGCTAACTTCTACAGAGTGAAATCTTGGTTTTTAAAATTTTTTGATTCTCTATCTATACTCCCCCTTGGCTGCCCCAGCACTGACGCTAACCATGGACTTTGCTTTCCAGCAGATCGAAAAAGCTTCTGCACAATCCACAGTACAGGCTATTTGAAAAGCTGGCCCCCCACAAAGATGGGGCTGGATGAAGACAATGAACCAGACAACGAGGGGTGTAACCTCAGCTGCCTTGTCGCCATCGGACGGCTGCACTCTCACGTGGTCCCACAACCCGTGAATGGGGAAATCAGGGTGAAAGCTATGGAATATGTTTCTCGGCACGCAATAGATGGAAAGTTTGTTTTTGTAGACCAGAGGTGAGTGTCGGTGCTACCACTATGCAATGACTGTACTTTTTTTTTTTTTGTCTTTTTGAGACAGGGTCTCGCTATGCAGTTCAGGCTGGCCTTGAGTTCACTTTTGTAGCCCAGGCTGGTCTCGAACTCGCACCGATCCTCCTGCCTCAGCCTCCCGAGTGCTGGGATTACAGGTGTGCGCCAGCATGTACAAGATTTTAGCAAAGTTGCAAAGCAGAGAAGATTGGGCTGTCAGGTAGCTTTTCTAAGGATAAAGGAAGCCAGGGAAGCAACATAGAAAGATGCAGTTCCGTAGGTATCGCCATAAATATAGAGATTTTTTTCCTTGTGTGTTATTCTTTGGTACATAAAGACACTGAAAGCCAGGCCTGCTGGTGCCAGCAGGCTGAGGCAGAGCGATCATAGCTCAGGGGTAGCCTGAGCAACATAGTGACTCAGTAAGGGCCTGAAGGGCTGGGGATATAGCTCAGTGTGAAGGCCTGTGGCCCAGTGCCCAGCACTGGGTAGAAAGGTGGTTCAATGGGGCGGTTTGATGTCTGTGGCTGAAAAGGAAAGCAGAAGTACTGTTTGGATCTGTAACAGACTACCTTGACTGGAATGCAAGACTTGGGACAATTATTTATGTAGAGGTATCCAGTACAGCAGTTTCTGGCTACAGTAGCCTCATAGGGCTATTTAAATTTAATTAAAATAAAACAGCCAGTTCTTTAAACTCAGAAACCACATTTGAAGCACTACACAGGCACACCTGGCTAATGGCACACAGAACACTTCTGTCACTGCTGCAGAGTTCTATTGGACCACTCTGATCTTGTCCTGCTTCCTGGTTCTCCAGGTGAGGCCCAGAGGCCCAGCCTGGGACCAGCCTCCTACTGGATCCGTGGGAGGTGGTGATTAGGGAACTCAGATGCCCCAGGTTTACTGTGGTTAGCAGCCTCTCTTGAATACTCATATATTAATTTTTCTGGATACTAGAGACAGCTAGAAAGTATTAGAAAAAGAGCAAGTCACATCTTAAAGTGGCCCTAGATGCTAGAGCTGGAATCGGGCTTCCTGGTGAAAGCGGAAGTGAGGAGAGGCTTTGCACTGGGGTTTATTTACATTTCTACCACATTTCCACCAGATTAGTATACAGTTGCCATGCAAAAGCATCCTAAAATTTGATTACTTGTGAAACAGTCCCTTTGAAAGGCTTCTTTGCCTGTTTTTACAGCCTTGATTAAATGCAGAAAGCCTGGGAAAAAAAAGATTCACATAGTAAGCTCTCTGAAAGCCCATCTGGCCTTTCGCCTTCAGCTTTGACCTGGCTCTCATCAGCTGTGGCAGCTTCCTCCACTGCAAAGTTGCTATTCATTGTCTGAATGGCTTTCTCTTCTCTTAAAAAAAAAAAATCCCCTTATTCTCTTTTAGGGCAACAGCTATTTTGGCATATTTACCACAAGAACTTCTAGGCACATCATGTTATGAATATTTTCATCAAGATGACATAGGACATCTTGCAGAATGTCACAGGCAAGGTAAGCGAGGCAGTCTGAAACAGCACCCTTGCTCCTAGATGAGCCCGTGTGACCTTCCAGTGAGCTCTGCCCTTGGGAGTGTGGGGATCAGGGAGTCCAGGACTCCTTAGCGTCTGTATGGAGAGGGGGCTGTGGGCCTCAGGCACGGCTGTCCCTTTAGAAATGCCTCACCCAGCTGTACAGCAGTGTCCTCCAAATAGGCACTGCGTTACCGGAAGGCCACTCCGGCCACTTCAGAGGCCCTCCCCACACACACCCTGCAGACTTAGCACCCCAGTCGGATCTGATTCTCTTTTCTGTGTCTTTGTCCTTGACTAATGGTGTGGCCACACAGGCAGCCTCCTGAGAAGCAGCACTGACCCCTCCCTCGACAAGCATCTCCAGTCTCTACCTTCTCCCACCATCACTGCGTGACCCTTGCTTAAGCGTTTGTTCCCACTGCAGCCTTGAGATGAGCTCCCCGCAGGTCTCCCTGCTTTCCTACCCACAGGCCTCTTCCAGTGATCCTGTTTACCCTAATAATGTCATACCCCTGCTTACAGCCCTCCTACCTTTACACCCAAGCCTGGCACATTGCTGGACATCAAATTCAAGACCTTCTCCACCTCCCGGGCCTGCCCTCCTGCTTTCCCTCCCCACTCCTGCCTGGGAGGCTGCTGGAGCTGAACCCGCACACTGCTGCCTCCTTGCCAGGCCCCGGGCTTCCCCAGCATTGCTGGCTTCTTCCCTCTTTCTCCTCTTGACAAATGGATTCATCCTTCAAGAGCTGGGTCCCCTGATTCCTCCACATAGCCCTGACTCCATCCTCTCCTGAGGGCAGGAGTCACACATCCTGTCTTCAGAGCCTGGCACCGGCAAGGCACTCCTGACATACTTGTTACATGAAAGAAAGAGGTCACTGGCCTCTATCAATTCAGATTTCCTAAAAATGAAATGAGTCCCATATGCCTTTGGGCTTTGTGATGGAAAAAAAAAATATGACCCCTCTGGACAATGGCTTCTTACTTGCTGGTGCTCCTGTCGCAACTGATTCCAGTACTCCCTGAAGCTTTAATTCCATAGACTATGAGAAAAAACTCAACAGATTGACAAGCACATTGAAGGGCCCTGAATTAGACTCTCAGAAATAGTCTGTTCTCTGAAGCACTGAGCGTTTTTTCCCTTAGCTTATTAAAGAGTGCGGCACTAGAGTCTAAGGAGCTTTAGAATTTGGTACACATTGCTTTAAGAAAACAATATTCATGGTGTCTTTGCATTTTTAGTTCTACAGACTAGAGAAAAGATCACAACTAATTGCTATAAGTTTAAAATCAAAGATGGTTCTTTCATCACACTACGAAGTCGATGGTTCAGTTTCATGAACCCTTGGACCAAGGAAGTAGAATACATTGTCTCAACCAACACTGTTGTTTTGTAAGTATTTTTCCCATATCAAATGTTCCCTTGTTTCAGAGGAAGATGCTTTGGGATCCTTACCTGGGGAAAAGAGTGCAGCCAATAGCCAGTAACACTCCTTTAATGCCACCTTGCTAGTGTCACAGCACGGGCAGGGGCCAGAAAGCATTAAGAATGCAAGGCTTGGCTCATGGAGTCACTCTAGCAAACAGCAAGCTGCCCTTCTGGACCTAGCGGCCAAGACTGGGACTGTCCAGGCCCAGTCCCTTGGCCCTCCGCTTGTGCTGCTGTGCAGGGAGGTTGCCTTCCTATGAAAGGCTCACTCAGGCTCACACAAGCACCACCCCGTCAGCCTTGGCTGAGGACGGCCGGTCTCTGCGCCTAGCAGGCTGGGAGCTCTGGCAGCTGAAATGCTTGAGGTGAGCAGGAGGCAAGGAGTCTGCTCCCCACAGTCTCCTGCCCCCAGCTGTAGGTAGAGGTGAGTGAGGGACTGGGTATGCTATAGCCAAGAGGGAGAGGAGACGCTATGCCAGCAGCAGTCAGCTGTCAGAGCCACCACTCCCACTGGACTGTGTTGGCCACAAGTTAGGAAGGCCCAAGCAAAGGCCAGGGTGCCTGAATTGTGTGGTTAACAGTGAGGAGACCTGTACACCATCCAGGTATTTCATTTTCTGGCCTGCCCAGGTCCAGAGTGGACACTGGACACCGTAGCCAAGGTGAAAGGCACCCAGTTCTGAGCAGGCCTAACTCACATTTCCTTATTGCTGGGATGTTCACAGAGCCAACGTCCTGGAAGGTGGGGACCCAACCTTCCCGCAGCTCACAGCGTCCCCCCGCAGCATGGAAAGCATGCTGCCCTCTGGAGAAGGTAACTATGTCCTGTTGAGGCATCGGGGCTTCACCATGAGAAGCTGCTTGTGGCTAGATCCCCTCACCTACCCCGGCTGCTCAGGGCCCTCCAGTCACATTCTGTAGAACTAGGCAAGTGTAAAAGGGATGACACGCTGATATCCCCAGGAGTACTAAGGACGTTATTATCTGACTTTCTCTGTTGAGTCTGAAAGTTGAGAACTTTTTGAGGCCCCTTGAATCCCAAAAGCCCTTGAAATAGCAAATTCCCTTACTTTCTCAGCTTTTCTTCATCTCTGTCAGTGGGTCTGATGCGAGGTGCACTGGGGCATTTGCTATAGCCAGTGGGTCTTGGCCCCTGCCCTGTGCACGCTGGACCCGTCCTTCTGGGGATGACTTCTACTTGCATGGCATCAGTTCCCACCTCTCTGTTGTGCATGCCTACATCCACAGTGCCAGCCTGGCCTCCTCCCTGGGCTCCACTCTGTCACCAACTGCCATCCACACAGAGCCTTGGAGTCGCAGAGGTACCTGAAGTTCAGAATATCACCAACAGGTTCCTGCACTCCTCATCTGCTCTTTAGAAATCTTGGCCCTTGGCTGTCCCCCACAACATCTAAATCTTAAGTTTTGTTCCATCTTTTAAAGTATCCCATCGTCCTATCGCATCTTTGTCCTTGTCTACCTGCTGCCTAGATCACTGCCTATTCTAACCTCACTCGCCCTGCCTTGTCTCCTGGCATAGTCATGGGCAGCATAGCAATATTCCAGTCAACTCAGAACATGTATATGATAGTGGTCCCATAAAATTATAATGGAAGTGGAAGATTCGCACCACCTAATGACCATGTAGCCATGGGACTACCTGGAGTCACATTACTCACCCCGTTCAGACACACTGAGCGACATCAGTTTAGCACAATAACAGCTCCTGTACCATGTAGCCCAGGTGTGCAGGATGCTACACCATCTAGATTTGAGTAGGTGATACAATGCCTCATGACACATTTCTCAGAATATAGCCCAGTTGTTAAGTGACACACACCTGGGGCTCATTCTGCGTGGACCTTTTATAACCAAAATCTCACTCCACACATTACCCATGGAAAGTCCTCAGCACCTGCCCTTGTGGGTACTCTGTAGATTCATTAGCACGGTGTCCCAGACGCTCAGGATCTGGATCTTACTGGCACTTCCTGCACCAGTTTCTTCCTCCTCATCCCCGAATTCCTTGGATCAGCTCCCAAGTGCTTCCATGCTCTTGCACCTGTTGCTTTGCCCAGAATGTTTTCTCTTGTTCCTCTCTGCCAAGCTAATTTACATTCATCTTTCAAAAGTCACCTCAGAATTATCTGTTCCCATAGGCTGTAGCTGACCCTGGATGTTTTGGATGTCTCATGCCTAACCTGTGGAGTTTACCACTTAGCTGTGCTGAGGGCAGCACATGCCTTTCTGTGTAACCCTGTCACACAGCACAGCAGTGTCCAGAAAACACTTTTTGAGTGCATGAAGGGACTTAGCAGCCCCATCCATGCCAACATGCTGGCCTCTGATCCTGCGTAGAAGCCTGAGGTTTCCCTGCTAGGATGTCTTTTTCTGACAAGGCACAACCCCCATGTTGAATGTAAAGGGTATCATGGGATGAACTGATTTTGGTACCTAACAGTATTTCTTTTTCAGTTTTCCCTTTTCCTACTCTCAGATTCCTTTGTTATAGGTGGCCCAAAGAGGACCCATCCCACTGTTCCAGGGATTCCAGGGGGAACCAGGGCTGGGGCAGGAAAAATAGGCCGAATGATTGCTGAAGAAATTATGGAAATCCACAGGCAAGTAGCACCTCCCAGTTATTTCCCTAAAGCAGTGGTTCTAAGCCAGATAATCTCTCTTCTCCTCATCTCCCCCAAAAAAGTACTGCAATGTCTGGATATAATTCTGGTTACTCCAGGTGGGTGGGACATTGCTACTGAATATCCAGAGAATAGAAACCAAAGATACTGCTTAGTGAATATCCTGCTGTACACAGAACAATCTCCTGATCCCCACAAAGAATGAGCCATCCAAAATATCATGAGTACTGATATCTAGAAACCCTGCCTTAAATAAAGATGCTAAACCAAAATAGGTGAGAGCTAAAGAGACTCTTAAGGAGGCTCAATTCCTAATTCTTTGTATATGACTCAAGGATCTTCTATTACCAGATACTTAGGAATGTAAACCTAATGGAAAATAATTGTAGTAAAGCGGGGAGGATTAATATCCTGCTGCCACAGGATTGCTTTTCTGAATTGGAGGTGACCTGTTTTCCAGCGGGCCACATCCTCATAGGTAGTTCTGTTCTTGCCCCACAGAGGACTGGACTGGGTGGCCTGCGTGTGCCTCAGGAAGGAGATGAGGGAGTAGGACACAGTGTATGAGCCGCTCCACAGCCACTGCTTGGTGTCAGACGATCTAAATGTAGCATCAGAACCCTTGACCTCAAGCATCTTAAAATCTTTTGACAAGTGATTTTTATGTTGGCTGGAAAACACATGGGCTGAAGCAAGCAAGGAAGCTTGCTCTTCGCAGTGTTGGCAATGAGGCTGGGTCTAACCTGTAGAAAACCAGGCACACTTGTGAGTCAGTCTGTGAGTTGCACGTTCACGGTCCAGCAGTCACCAAGTTAACCAAACACACTTAAGGTAGGAAAGAGCCACAGGGCTATGATGGGAGACTACAATCCTTCCAAACAATGCCGTGCAGTTTGGACTGAAGAAGACTGCAAGGTCCCATGCATTGCAGGATGCTCAGTAGGCAACCAGAGCATTCCACACTGTGGAAGCTCCACTGGGCCAGGGAGACAGGATGGTAGGAGGCCTGTCCTACAGTGACGATGCTGTGAATACACAGATCGATACTCTACAGACCAGGTGTTGATGAAATAGTGATGAAAAGGCAATTCCAGGACAGGGAACCTGGGGCAACAGTGGTTTTAGTCATAAGCAGAAAAATTTGGCAGACGTACAGCAGTTTTTTTGAGTAAGCAATTAGTAGCCATCTGTATGTGTGCAGGGTATACGATGCACAGTTATACTCTGCATTGAAAGAGCTTGTAATTCAGGAGAAAAAAAAAAAAAAAAAAACTTGTTCCCTCACAAATCTAGAGAAGTAGGCAGTACAAGCCAAGAGCCACGAGGCTCTGAGCAGTGGAGCGTGGTCCCCAGGTAACCCAAAAGCTGCATGGAGTAGCTGAGAGCATGCTGATGACATCCTGCTGTGAGACTTCAACTCTAGCTTCAGGGCCAAGCCATGGCTTCCTATTCTGAAGCTCTTCAGCCTGACAAGTTTATGAAGATTTACAGTTCAAAGTCTTTCCTTCTATAAATCTTTTCTGCTGAGATATTCTAAGACCCAGATCCATTTCCCCTTACCCGTTGATGTAGAGGTTGCTACTATGACAACTTATACTCCCAGGTTACTTTGTAGGTATGGCTGATCTACCCCTGGGACCTTCCATTTCCTAGGAGGGCTCACTAGCTAAACATTCTTCATAGGAAATCGTTTGGTTTCCAATTCATGGTATCAGAAATGGATTAAAAACTTCACTCATCTGGATTTTTCAAGGAAATAAACCTTATTTGAAATTCACCAAAAGAATCTAAACCTAATTGCAAGGTTTTGTGAAAAGCTTACTTGAGGGTGTGCATTCTAGATCAAGTGCCTGCAGAATAAGTCCAGCCCATTACCTGTTTCTGTAATTCTCCAACACAGTTACACTCACGTTTATGTATTGTCCGAGGCTTTTTTCAAGTGACAGTGACAGAGAGATCACATGATTAAACAGTTGCTATCTGGCTGTAACAGAACTCTGCCAACCTCTGATGAGGTCCAGAGCCTCATCCTTCTTTTTGGCCCTTTTCCTTAACAAAATATACCGTTGAGAAAAGGAAATGTAACTATTCTCTCCTGTGATAGGATCAGAGGGTCATCACCATCCAGCTGTGGCTCTAGCCCACTGAACCTCACAAGCACACCTCCCCCTGATGCCTCCTCTCCAGGAGGCAAAAAGGTAAGTCTGATGGGGGAGGATACAGTTATAGCTTGATTGCTGAAATCAGTGAAGACTTTTTTCTTCCTTGAAGTGCCTGCATATGTGTAAAGCTGTGCACAAAGCAGGCTAGAAGAGCTACAGAGGGTTGCTGACATCCCCAAGAAGAACATTCTAAGGAATGAGAAGCTACCCATTCATTTCACTGAGGAAGCGATTCAAAAGTGTTCCAGAGGGAGGGACCAACAAGTAACTACATGGAAACTTACCTGGCTGTCCGCCAGTTTTCACAGCAGAAGACAGCACTAGTGTCTAAGGCAGCACCGGACACAGCAGCAGCTCCAGTGATTCTTTGAAACTCAAGCCAGCTCTCCAGCTGGGGAACACTTGCAGGTCTGCTGCCTGGGTTTCCTGTGCATTGGGCACAAGCAGTTTTATCAATCACCAGCACTCCTGAGAGCTGCTGAAAGATTATACTGTAAAGAGGTTTGTAAGCCATTCATTTTTATCTTGCCAAAGAACTTATAAACCTAGGCACATTACTCGTCTTTTTAAAAATGTATTTAATTACATTAAAATTATAGGGCCAGTGAGATAGCTCAGCAGTCTAAAGCGCCTGCTTCAGCAAGCTTAGGCAACTGCAGGGACTGCAGTTTGATCCCTGGCACCACATGCTGTGCGAGCCCTACCCCCAGGGCAGGCTGAGCTGGCCATTAAAAAAAAAAAAAAGTAGAGATTGGACTTGTAGTGATTCTCCTGTTTTCAGCCTCCCAAGAGCTGGGATTACAGGTGTACACCACCACACCCGGTCTCAACTGCCATCTCAGCAGGCCCCTAGGGTGGGGCCGGTATAGCACAATGGGGATTGAACCCCAGTGTTTGTGTCTGCCTAAGCAGACACTTTCCTCCAGTGAGCTATCTCTTAAGTCTTAAATCTACTTATAGTACAAGGTGTCAGTATGGATCAGTACAACCCAAGGGATCGGCAGCATCTTGGGACACAAAATTTGTATCTCAAAACAGCACAGGGAGAAGCAAGAATTTACATAGGCAGGAACCCTAGGCCACAATTACATTAAGAGCAAGGCAGGGATTTTCAAAACTAGTTTTCTCAGCTTAGGCTGCCAAGAGAGGTGATGCTGAATCTAAGTGGGATGGGCAGATGGGTGGGGTAGCTGGCAAGGAGAGAAGATTAAGGTAGGGCAAC
Source organism: Myocastor coypus (assembly GCA_004027025.1). Classification (NCBI taxonomy): domain Eukaryota; kingdom Metazoa; phylum Chordata; class Mammalia; order Rodentia; family Myocastoridae; genus Myocastor; species Myocastor coypus. Next base: position 18,555 of record PVJA010002735.1, on the reverse strand, counting down.
TGCTTCTACTGGGGCAGCTTAACTTCCATCCTATGATTCTTCTGCAGAAGTTTCCATCTGAAAAAGGCTTTTGCTGTCCCTAAAAGAGTGAATTGAAGGCCAATAAATTAGTGGATAAGAATGTGGTAGAAGCAAAATAGTCCCAGTTTGCAGCCTGGCTTTGCCATGTGCTAGTTATGTAATCCTGCAATATTTCTAAGCCTTAGTTTGCTTTATAATGGGGATGATGTTAGGACAACCAATTTTTTTGTAAATGAAGTTGTTATAAGAACATGTGTTAAGAGTAACTGGCTTTTTAAAATGATTCAGAAAATACCAACATGAAATCTGGGCATCCCATTGTGTGCTGGCACCTAGTTTTATTTTGCTCTGCTGTATGCTATTCTATTTCCTCCATCTCTCTAGGATAGCCTCTCTGTCTCTGATTCTCACTTTGAGTCACTTGACCTTAGTATTATGAAAGACTCTATGTGAATTTTATCACTCTAGTGTGTGCTTAAATGTTAGAGAACTTTCATTTATACTCTCTCATCTTAACCTCATAATGGTTCAGATGACAAAAGCCATCTCCCCAGCATTTGTTTTATTAAGTAGGGCCAGAAACTGTAATCCAGGTTTCATAGTCTCCAATTCTTTTTCTAACAACTCCTAGATGTCCAAAGCTGTACTGTGTATCATAAAAACCCCAAATACTTTTGAGGCATTTATGGAAATCTTTCCTTTCTTTAGAGGGCTTATTACAGTGGGTCTCGGTGAAGAGACTTTGAGTATGTTCTTTAATAAGATGGATCCACAGCCCAGAATTTACAGGAAAAGCAGCCTGAGTAAGACGGAGTTAAAAATTGCCTCACCACCAAATGGGTGCAGCAGACCCACAAGAGCAAAGATGGCCCTTTCCAGTCACTTTCAAATGTCACTTAGCCTGCAGTTATTTCAGTCAGCATCAAGCTACAAAGGAGAGGCTAAGTGAGCCACTGCAGATCCCAGAAGAAGAGGGACATCCAGAGGCACCATGGCAAGTTCAGATAGAGCAGCAGATTTGCAAACGGCATCTGTGGTGTTTTGGGGGAGGCTTCAGTACCCTTCCAAGGGTCTGCGAGGTCAGAGGTATTACAATGGTGAAACATTACCCTTGTCTTTCACTGCATTCCTGCGTGCACTGTTAGTGCAAGAACAATGCTGGGAGTAAAAATGCTAGTGCTTTTGCCACAATCAATCAGAGCAGTAGCACCAAATGCTAGAAGTCACTGTATTCTTCACCATCGCATGCTGAGAATAAAAGCCAGTTTCATTTCAGAAAATTCTTAAGGAAGCAGCGTAACTATTTAAGCACTTGGGCTGCGTATGGAGTATGACTGTCTCCAGGAAAAAGTATGTGAGATTGAGCGGTAGCTGACCTAGCTGTCTGATTGGCTGGACACCATTTGTACTCTAATAAACTCACTGTAAAGCCAAGTATTTAGCACAATTTGTCCCTTCAAGGAAAACAACCCACAGTATTTATTTTTCATGACAAAATTTGGGCTTTCAAGCAAAAATTGCCATTTTTAGAAAAACTCTGTTACTTGGAGTTCAAAACTTACAACAATGGTGATGTTCTGATGCTGTATAGTGACTGTGTCACCATCGGGAAGATCTGTAAAGTTCAGTGCAACATTACCCTATGAATGGCCAGTGCAAGATAAGTAAAGCATTCAACGGTAAAAGAGCCACGCAAATGCCAGACAGATCAGTGTGCTCTAATGACAAGTACAAAAAAGTTGATACAGCTTCAGATTTCAGACTGCAACTAACATCTAAGAAACTTCCACACATCAAATAGTAGCATACTATCACAGTAAGAATACTGCAATTACCTGAAAGGCCACTGAAAGCTGCCTCCCTATTCCAGGTACTTAGTCTGTGGGAGGTGAACTTCCTTCATAGACTTTACATTGAAGAGAATCAGTGAGGAGGATCCAGTTGAAATTTTCTAAGCCTGGCATTAGATTTGTAAAAATGTAAACATTTTTCTCCTGTCTTGTTCTTACTGTTTTGGAAAATATTTAATTTTCATTAAAATGTTATTGTGTTAACATGTAATAGGTTTCATATAGCAGAAAAACCTGTCAATTTCAAATACAGTAAACAATGATAAATATAGCCTATATAAACAAAAGTTCTTTGGAGTCCTCAATATTTTTAAGAGTACTAAAGGAGTTCTAGACCAAAAAGGTGCCTGTGGAGATGAGGTTGTAATGCCACCTGCTGGCAAAGGCTGAAATCACTACTTCTCTTAAAACCCAGCAGTTACCAAACTGCTCTGGTCCAAACAGGTACTTCTGAAAGAATAGGCTTCTAAGACTCTGCCAAGAGGTGGGACATTGGAGCCAGGAGGGACTTTGAGGCAGAATGAAACAGGAAGAATAATAATTGAGTAATAAAATCTTCTCAATGGCCTACCCTCAAGTTACCTGAACTGGGCATGGTGGTACATACCTGTAATTCCAATACTAGGAGGCTGAGGCAGGAAGCTCCACTTCAAGCCCAACCTGGGCAACTTTAGTGCCTGTCTCAAATTTAAAAATAAAAGAAAAAGAGCTGGGGATGTACCTCAGTGAGAAAGCCCTGGGCTCAAATTAAACTGGAGGTCACTGAAGTTGGTACCAATAATATACCTGATCATAAAAAACTTCTGATGTTTTGCTGACCATCTGTGATACTTTATGTAGCTCTGCCACTTCAGAGCTTGTTAATCCATTATTTCTTTTGAAACATCAGTTGTCATGTTTTACTCCCTTATAGGGAGGCTGCCCAGGTGGGCTGACTTTTAGGCTTTGTTCTTACAGAAGTGTGAGGATAGCATAATTATCTACCATCCATCCATCCATCCATCCATCCATCCATCCATCCATCCATCCATCCATCTATCTATCTTTCAGTCAGAATGGGGGACTAAACTCAGGCCCTTGCGCTTGCCAGGCAAGTGCTTATTCTACTGAGCTATCTGTCCAGCCTAGTTAGGGATTTTATTCAGCCTTTAAAAAACAGTTTGGGGAAGACTGTTTTTCCTACTATGACAGTTCTTAACATTTCCCAGCTTGCAGCCATGTGATCAGATGAACTCACTTGGAGCTCGTCCACCTTTCTTTTTCCAACATCCTTCATTTTCTTAGCGACATGGCTGGCACGTGGTCCTGACTAGAAAGCTTCATACTTTTCCCCTTTCAATTATAGATTTTAAATGGAGGGACTCCAGACATTCCTTCCAGTGGCCTACTACCAGGGCAGGCACAGGAGAACCCAGGTTATCCATATTCTGACAGTTCTTCTATTCTTGGTAAGTAACATCATTATTCCCTTCCTTTGCAATGGGCTTGTAAAAACTCTGGCATAAAGACTTTAAGAGCTGAGTATAGAAAATAAGCTAGTTCTAGAAAAGTTTAGTAAAGTAAAGGTTTGGAATTTATTGCAATACTTCAAAGTTGACTTTAACAGCTGAATTTTGATGGGGATCCAAGGTCTGCTCCCCATGGGACACCATCTTCAGTGGGTATCAGAAGTCCTTGCAGAGGGCACTTGTCTTCTCCCTTCTCATCCATCTTCTTGCCAGCTTTTTTCCTATTCTTTCCTATTGGCAATTCTTACTGCCCAGTCCTGATTATTAGAACATTAAAATGAGGTCAACACAAACATTTTTAACATTTATTGAATTTTAAGCACTATTTCTAAAAAGCTGGTTCTTACCTCTGAAAAAACATTTATATATATAATACATATACACTTATATATAACATGCAGAGTCTGCCAAAAATATACACCACAAAAAAATTGTACAAATATTTTAATACTAAATTTTTTGAGACATCATAAGACTAATACAAGTTACCTTTGCCCTCTAATATTACAAGAGGTACTGAAAGTGGTGGCCATTGGCATCCAGGTATTTATTAGTATTGCAAACTAAGTATGTATACTTTCTTTAGTGGACTCTGTATGTAATATATATAATATATACTGTCAGGATAGCCCCTACCTCATAGAAGATAGAAGCAGCCTATCTCACTGTACTGTGAAATATAATTTTTCTCATTAAAAGAATGGTTTAGAGAGCCAGGAGCAGAAGCACAAGCCCATAACTCTACTTTCTGTGGAGGCTGAGGCAAGAAGAGCACAGTTCAAGGCCAGCCTGACAAGACTCTAGTGAGACTTTGTCTCAAAAAAAAAAAAAAAAGACTCGGGAAGTATCTCAGTGGCACAGGGCCCTTAAGTTCAATCTCCAGGATCAAAACAAAACAACACAAAAACTTAGAAATTTCTTACTAAATCTAAACATGTTTTGCTGATTTATTTTAATCACTGACCAATCTTCTTCTCTTTTGTCAGGTGAGAATCCCCACATAGGCATAGACATGATAGACAATGACCAAGGATCAAGTAGTCCCAGTAACGATGAGGCAGCAATGGCTGTCATCATGAGCCTCCTGGAAGCAGATGCTGGGCTGGGTGGCCCTGTTGACTTCAGCGACTTGCCGTGGCCGCTGTAAACACTACATGTTGCTTTGGCAACAGCTACAGTATCAAAGTGCATTACTGGTGGAGTTTTACAGTCTGTGAAGCTTACTGGATAGGGAGAGAACAGCTTTTATGTACTGACTTCATAAAAGCCATCTCAGAGCCATTGATACAAGTCAATCTTACTATGTGTAACTTCAGACTAAGTGGAACTAAGCCTGCTCCAGTGTTTCCTCATCATTGATTATTGGGCTAGCTGTGGATAGCTTGCATTAATTGTATATTTTGGATTCTGTTTGTGTTGAATTTTTTAATCATTGTGCACAGAAGCATCATTGGTAGCTTTTATATGCAAACTGTCATTTCAGATGTACGGTGTTTTTACACTACAAAGAAGTCCCCCATGTGGATATTTCTTATACTAATTGTATCATAAAGCTGTTTATTCTTCCTTGTAAGAATCCTTTACTATAAATATGGGTTAAAGTATAATGTATTAGACAGTTAAATATTTTTAATAAATGTTTCCCTTGTTCTATAAATACTTCCTCACTTCATATAATGAGAAAAAGGTCCTATATACGGCAGAGTTGTATCATCAGTTCCACCCATGGGTATTCCAACAGCTGCTAACATTTTCAATACCTTTCTGATCTTTATAACATTTCTGGGATTTATATCAGTTCCATGTTAGATGTGTTGTGGAAAAATAGTTAATTTCCAAATTGTTGCCATTTTGATTTATGTGAAAACAAAGGTATTATTACACACAAAGCTGCAAACCTCTGAATCTACAAATTCACAATTACATGCAATGAACAGACTTCTCTCCACTGCTAATACTGTTGGCAGTTGTAGAGCTTCAAGCATTATTATGTGACCACAGACCCAAAACCACCTAAGTATTTCTGATTCTTGAATTAGGCAACAGTGTACTTAAAACAGCATTAGCATGAATATCTGCTAAGCACAGCAGCGTAATACAATGCAAAGAACATGAACCTAGTGTCTGAAACTGGCTCTTAAACTTAGGGCAAAGTCATTTCACATTTCATACAGGGTACACTATGAAATACTGTTATCAGTTCTTACAATAACTAGTAAGATATTTAAGTGCTTTGTTACACACATACCAAATTAAGAATTCCTTTGAAAAGCTATTCAATTTCTAGTTATATTTATACCAATAAGACAAAATCTAATTAGGAGGCTAAAAATCTGGCCAAGGTGGTTATAAAGTTGGTCTGAAACATTAAAACCAATGGAATTTTATTTTGATGAAAAACTTGAGTTTACAATCATTTAGTAAGTGAAGAGCAAACACTTCAATTTCCTGTCTCATAACGCTTAAGAAAAAAAGCATTAGTAAATAGTATCTGTGAACAGATTAAGGGTAAGGCAGACTGAATAAACCCACCTCTGACGTTCACACTCCCTGCATGTGACTCACTCTGAAAGGGCAAAACGGCATTGGATAGAAGTGAGTGAACCAGTAAGATATGAGCACTAAATCTCATCCTAATCATTCAAATAAGCCCAAGATAAATACTATTTTGTTCACCATGGGCAGCAAACTATACACATTTTACTGAAGGAAAACTTTGATAGAAGCACTTAAGTTATACATCACAACTATAAAATGGCTTGAACAATTCCAATTAACCACCATTTATAAAGTGCAACTATGTAATATTCTGCATTTTATCTGAGGTGTGATGAGTATCAGTCTTAGTTGAAAACACCCCAGCTACCAACTTCCATCACTTCTGAAAAGACCTATATGTGTGAAAAAGGACTGTCCCCCATACAAAGAACCAATTTCACAAACCTACTCGTAAGCAGACACATTTCCATAACTGGAACCTCAGGATGCTAGAGTTGTACTCATTTTAAAAAAAACCATCCAGCTACCTTTGGTCTTCAAAAACACCTGCACTGCAACACCCTCCATACGTGCACCTCACAATGAAGGAGAGCAGCCTTGCAGTGCGGAATGAGACTGAGGAGAGTAGCATGCTTCGGTTTCAACGACAGCGTCACAGCATTGGGTTCTGAGCGTCAGGATCAAGGTCACTGCTGCCAGAAGGGGGGTGGATGGGGAGGATGTCCAGCTCGTCCACCTGTGGAGTGGGATGCATGACTACCAGCTGGTCCTGGGGAATGTCTGCAGCAGCAGCTGCCAGGTTGGTGATAGATTTACTCTTTACACACTGAAAGTCTACATGCCGACTCTTTCCTTCTTCTTTCTCCCAGGACATTCGAATAAAGGGTCTTTGGACATAGTTGTAAATGACTTCTGGGCGGCCCCCAGGCCTTTTCTTTACTTTTTCTTTGTATGTAGGATAACCTGGAGGAAAGAAAGATTTTAAAAACAGGATATACACATAGCAATTTCTCATCCAGTTTAGCCCTTCTGGGCTTTCTTGTTGCAAACACTAAACAAATGGAAATTAAAGCCAAGAAAGAAAACACATTATTTCATCCACCTAGTTATCATTTCAACAGCCAGAAATGAAAAGTCTACTATGGGACTCACAAAACCTTCCAGTATTCTTTCAGGCATTCAATAAACTAACCACCAAATATATTCTTTGAATATGAAACAAATGGGTCCCTAACATAATGATATATCATTTGTAACATATCTTCAGCCCCATATGGTATCCTAATATCTGGACTGCTTGATGACCTGAACTAAAGGCTTAGAGTTTACTGCTATATTCACCTTTGAGACCTTTGAGTTTCACTAAGCCTGTCTCTTTACATTGCCATGGAATTTTCTTTCCTGTTTTGTTAAATAACAAAGAACTATTCAGCTCTCCACATGATTCTATTGGGGGCCTGTGGACTGGCACAGTAGTTTAAGCATCTGCTCAGGCAAAGTCAGGCACAGGGGACCTGGGTTTGATCCTCAGCTCCACAAGCCTCACTCATTGTGCCCTGAAGGCATCATCAGACAGACCAAAAGAAAGGCCTTCTCCTCATGGTTCTACATTATTCTGCAACTAGAGTTGGGAATGCCAATATCAATCCCCTACATCATTTCAATATGACTATTCCAACAGCCAAGTAGTTGCCTTGCATTTTCATTTCCAAAGCAGACTTTAGTACTCTGCTTATGAATTATAGTCACTGAAAAGTAACAACTAATAAACTTGGGAGATCTTTCAATTATTTATTAGTAAGTTTTGGGAAATTTCCAATTATTTTCCAGCAAGGCCATCTCTCCAAAGATTATTATCACTGCCAGGCTCACTGATTACTGTGTAAGGGATACACAGAGGCATTACGGGCAGCCAATATTTAGCTATGTGTAGTGTCTGTGACATGAATGAGGAATACCAGAGGTTAGGTAGGGGAGTGCTAAGTAAAGAGTATCTGCTGCATTTAGCACTTCCAGTGCATCTGAAGTGCAGTACCCAGAGTAGGAAGGTATTCTCTTCATTCCTCCTGGACTACTCAAAAGTTTTAAAAATTCCTATTGGGTTATATTACAAATATATACAAATATATTCATATTGCATCTTAACAACTATCAGTGGTTTTCTCATGCCTCAAGGGAACGGCCCCTATTTCTCCATCCTCTCACAAACTGATCCCAGCCTGCTTGATCTCCCCTACTCTCACGTTGTACTCCCTTCTAACCCTAGACCTCTCAAATGCACTGGCCACATTAACCTTTGTACTTTCTCCTGAGTATGCTTTGGTGCTTTCTGATTCCCTCTTGGGTGGGTCTCACACCTCTGTAGCTCTGTTATGATTTATGTCTAGTTGTCCCCCCAAAGCCTCATGAGTCAGGGGGTGGGCACTTCTAGAGTTTGAAACTTGATCCATGATCCCTGGGATTATGGGTTTTAGTACTGATGGGATTATGGGTCTCAGTACTTCTGGGATTATGGATGTAGCCTAAGGCAGAGGCTGAGGCGGAGAGCCTGAATATAATATAAAGAGACAGAGATAGACTAGAGCTGTTGCTCTTTGCTGTTGCTCTGCTGCCCTGTTTGGTTGGCTGCCTCTGCCACCATTTTGTTGCTGTTCTGCCACCATGCACTGGCTGCTCTCTGCTCTGTTCCACTCAGCCTTGGGCCAGCCGAATATGGACTGAAACCTCCAACAACTGTGTGCAAATAAACCTTTCCTTCCTTCATTTTGAGTGTTGGGTATTTGTCCCAGCAACAAGTAAAAAATAACTAAGACAAGCTCCAATCTCTTTTCTAGCAAAGCCTTCAGATTCCCACAGAGCTGATGACTTGTATCTTATACTTCACAGCACTCCCTTTATAATAATACATAACAGCACTTCATTGTAATTACCTTTCTGTGGGTCTCACTTGCTCACTTAAACAGTGAGTTCCTATAAGGAGAGCTAACATCTTTATCTCAGTATCCCCAGTGCCCAGTATAGCCTGAGATTTGTTGCAAACACTAAACAATTCTTTTTAGTGAATGAACCACCAGGATCTTAGCTTCAAATGACAGCCTTTTCCTTGATAACTATCTTACTAAGAACAAGTTTTCCTTTAAAACTAAAGTCTATCCCTGGCTTCCAGATTCACTGACTTGTTGAGATTCACTCAAGTGAATAAATGAGTTAGCAGCTATGGCATTAAACAATTTTATAATACCATGGAGCTACCTTAAAGGTCTTTACTATCTACTGGGGTTGATGAAATTTGTAAGTAAAAATTCTGTTTTTACTCTCATGAAAGCCTTTAATACTCCAACATCAGTCTTCTAAAGACTTTGAAGTGGAAGGCAAGGGGAATCAGCACTGGAGAGGACTTTGAAATCTGCATCATTTTTTTTGGTCCCACAAATAACAACTCCATGAGAATAAAAGATACTCTATTTAACTTCAAAAGGAAAAAAAATTATAAAACTGACGGTAAAATTTGGTAGTCTCACATCATTTGGGAAAAAAAATGGTTCAAATCTAGATGCAGTTATCAGAGACTACAGAAGGCCCTATGGCTAACTGTTTTGCCAGGGCTGGGGAGATAGTTCAGTAGAATAAGTGCCTGCCTGTTCAGTAGAATAAGTGCAAGCGCAGGGTCCTGAGTGCAATCCCCACTACCAAATAAATAAAAAATAAGATGCAATTTTTGGGGGGCTGCAGAGATAGCTCCATGGCACAAGTGCCTGTCTGGCAAATGCAAGGTCATGAGTTCAAACCCCAGTCCTGCAAAAAACTAAAAAATAAAATAAAATAAAAATAATTGTTTTGACAAAATCAAAACCAATTTATCAAAGCTTGTAGTACACAGACAAAAAATACTCTACGTGGACTCTTCCTAGAAATTTCCTTTTATGGTACTGTTGAACCACTCACAGATTCTGAAATTACAAGAGACTTGGATTCAAGTTCCACCACTGCTGCTTCTTGACAATGAAACTTTAATACGCTACTTTAAGTTTTCGTTTCTTCCTCTTAAAAACAGTGATAATTTGGGTAACCAAGCAGCCTCATTTGATAGGGTGAAGTTCACTTTACAAAATACCAGCTAATAAATGTTAATGAAATGATAAATCAGAAATTGTTTTGGGGCTGGCTAGATGGTTCAGTGGCCTAAAGCACCTGCTTAGGAAAGCTTAGGCAACCACAGGGACAGTGGTTCAATCCCCAGCACCACATGCCATGCCAGCCCCACGCCCAGGGCAAGCTGAGCCAGCCATAATACCAAAAAAAAAAAAAAAAAAAAAAAAAAAAGTTTCATAATCAGCAATGAAATTATTATACAGGGAATAATTATCAACCAGTATTTACTTATAACTTTTAGGTAATTGTTAGTGAGGAGCTAAACATTCTTTTGTCTTCTTGAAGACAATCTAACAATGTTACCTACACTGGCCTCAAACACACGCTTCTCCTTCCTCAGTCTCCTGAGTGCTGGGATTACAAGCATGTACCACTATGTCCAGTAGGAGATGCACTCTCTTACAGTGTCAAAATATCACACCAAGAAACAACTTAATCTTTATTATAATAGAGGAATGAGGCTGTCACTCATATGGAAGACTTAAATTTTGCCTTTACACGTAGTTACAGTTTACAAGAACTGCAGAAGTTAGAATAAACTAAAGGACAATACAACAGCAATAAGGCAAATCCAAAAGTTGGAAAACTACTGCAAACTCTTAAATAGGGCATTGTCATAAATAAAGAGCTACTCACAGCTGAGAAATCAGATATACTAATCAAGTGTCATCCTAGACTGGAACCTAGTTTGGAGAAACCAGCTAAGAGGACATTTCTAGGGAATAATGGGAAATATTAATGTGGACTGACTGACTGTTAAGGAATTTTCTTTTTTTTTGGCTGAGATAAATTTTTTTAGAAAGGTCTTAAAACATTTATAAGTATAATATGATAATATAATGCACTATTAAAATGACTAACTGAATAAGTACTATTTATCACTAGGTTCTTAAAACTTGAGTTTAGTTCAAATGCCTAGAGCACTGCTATTATTCCTTGTGAGAAGGAATAATACAGAAGCCCTCAATTTCAGTAACAAATTTACAGTTTTTTATAGGTCATTTATTCAAGAACCACCTCACACTAAGCACTAGACCACATGAGAGTTAGGCAATACCTGACTTGACTTCTCATGGAGTTCAGAGCATATGACTGAAGAAACAGGATTATACAGTGCATCGGTCTAAGTCTAAGGAGCAGTGTCACAGAGGTTCCGTTTCAAAGCACATAAAAGATGAATAGCAGTGATCATGGAGAAAATAAAGCAGAAAAGGATAATTTCTAGCAAATCAGATCGTCACAATCATGTCTGAGGTATACAGAGTACTACAGATGCTAACAAATACAGAAACGGATGCTCAGAAAGTCTGAGAGATTTACTTTAAGATGCTTGGCTAATATACTCTTCACTATGACCAATCAGACCCTGTTTCTCATGACCTTAAACTATGTCTCCTACCAACATTCATATCCTCTACCACACAATTCTAGTCATATTTGTATTTTCTGTACCTAAAGCACATTAGGTTCATTCCTGCTAATAGCTCTGACTTGTTGCTTTCTCTGCCAACACCAATCCTTGTCAACAGATCTCAGCGCTAATCTCTTCTCCTCACATAGGCCTTCCCTGTCTTCCAACAGAAAGAAGACTCCTTTCTGGGATGAGACCAAGCAAAGTGATATGCAAAGGCAAACACGGATGAATCACACATGTGCCAGTAATTCCATTGGTTTTTAAGCCCAAAATCTCTTTCCCACAAGAGTCCTGCTTCTGATAATTCTTTCCATGATGCCCCAGGAGCCTATTACTCTGATCTCTAGCATCTCAACCAGGTTCTCGATCAACACTATTTTCTGCTTTATCATCAGGACACGTATGGACAACTGTGTGCCTCATACTGTTTGTATTAACTCATTCCACCCTCACAACAAAATGACAAACTTATCCATGATATAGAGATATGTATACATTTAAATAACAAAAGTTTTAGCCAGGCGTAGTGGCTCACCCCTGTAATCCCAGCACTCGGGAGGCTGAGGCAGGAGGATTGGTGTGAGTTTGAGACCAGCCTGGGCTACAAAAGTAAGCTCAAGGCCAGCCTGAACTGTACAGCAAGACCCTGTCTCAAAAAGAAAAAATAAATAAATAAATAAATAACAAAAGTTTTGTAATTTGTATTTAACTTGAAAATAAGCTATTACTGCATTTTAAAACAGAGTAAATCAATGGTAATACTTTTACATTAATTTTGAAAAGTAAATTTTACTACTGGGTTTCAAAGATTGCCAGTAGGCAAAAATCCTCGTCAGTTTCATGGGAATGCACACAGCCTTGCCCGCATATCACATGGGATTTGTCAAGTGAAACACAGTAAGTCGGCAGGAAAGACAAAATCAAGTCCTGGAATTGCTAGGGAATCTCATGAAATAAATAGTTTCTAATGGCCTTGCTCTTGGAAGAAAGCTCATTTGTATTGTTTACTCATCTTCTACATAAGCATTTACTAATTGTTAGTCAGAATTTTCCTCAAACTATTTCAACTTATCTAAATAGAAACCAATTTTTTTTTTAGAAACCAATTTTTAAATCATTTTTCAAAAGAAAATTAACACTTAAATAATGAAAGTGCCTTACCTTCTATTCCCAATCTAATCTTCTTAAGACCCCTCTCCTTTAAAACTGATTTGGCCACATCTCTGTTTTCAATGTACTTGAAAAATCTATACAATTTTGTGCTATAAATAACTGGAAACAAAAAGAAAAAAACATTTCAAATTAAATCAAAGTACTTAGAGGTGAACTTAAATCCATCTTGATCATCAAAGGAGTCTGACTGCCCTACAAGCCCAAATAATAGATGCACTAATGCTAAAGGACTAGCCAACATGACAGGACAATATTCAGTATAGTTAATGTAGAAGCAAATGTCTACTTAAGTGGAAATAAGAAAAGCTGTGATAACCCAATCAGGTAACCCAATCCATTGGAAGAATCTCTTTCTGAAAATTCCATCAGATACACACTTACTGGGATGGGATCTGCCCCAAAGTTTGAATAAAAGAACCAAAGAGGATATCAATAACATTATCAAGCAAGCAAAGTACAGGACTTTGCAAAGATGCCTACAAAGACTAATCTGGTGGGGGAAAGGACAACTGCCTTATCAAGGAATATGAAAGTTACATTTTACTTTCATGGATTGAGCAACTATTAATAATTCCCCATAAGATAAAGACCCTCCCCACAAAATGTATTCCATTCAGGCAAACCGCCCCACTTAATACTGATGTTAAAATGGCAGATTCGAGCATGTTCTGCCTAGGTTAGTCTGTTTAGAGCAAACTGGCTTTGCAAAGGACAGACAATCCACTGACAACATGTTGAGTCCTCCAAATGTGCTGGGAACTTCAGGGTGTTAGACTGATGGACCTTCCTCGCCTTCTCTCTTTCAGATGGAGTAATCTCCCTTAAAAGGTGAACTGCAGAGGTTTTTTCAAAAAAAGAAAAACATACTCACAAATCAAACCTGCTGGTTTAAGAGCCAGTAAAGGAAAATACGTATACAAATTCTATTCATGGAATAAATCTGTGATTATTATTAAATCCTTAAGATTACTCATATTTTAGAAAAAGGCTATTTTTTTTTTTTTTTTGACATTTTAGGAAGGACAAAGAAATGTTTAGGACATCATAGATAATTTCTATATCCTCAAATGTATTTTTTTTTTTCTTTTTTTGTGGTACTGGGGATTGAACTCAGGACCTTGCACTTGCCAGGCAAGCGCTTATTCTGCTGAGCTATCTCCCTGGCCTTATCCTCAAACGTATTTTCTTTAGGTTAGAATATCTTGGCGTATAAGCTGGCAAGAGAGCTCAGCAGACTAAAGCACCTGCTTACCCAAGTGCAGGGACCACAGTTCAATCCCCGGCATCACAGGCTTTGCCAGCCCCACCCCCAGGGTGCACTGAACCAGCCACAGAGTCTGGGCATGGTGGCACATGCCTGTAATCCAGTTGCTGGGGAGGCTGAAAAATGGAGGATCACTGTGAGTCAGAGCTGCATAGTGAGACTCTAACAACCAAATACATTTGAGAGACAGACAGACAGACAGACAGGCAGGCAGGCCAGCCAATATCTTGGCATAAAATGAAGTGACAAATTAAATAAAAATGCATTTCAGTCCTCTTAAGACAAAAAACAAGGAAAACATTAAAATGGAAAGTTAACAATGGAAAAGAAAAGGCTAAGCCTATTATGATTCTTTTACTATCATCTTATTTTTGTCTTCTATGGTTAGCTCTACTGTTCTGGAGTCAATTTTTTGAAAATTAAAACATAAATAAGCTTGCTTATTCTTCTTTCCTAACTGAAAATAATTTTGGATATTTTTGATTTTTAGTAATCTCATTTTTCCTGTGCTTTACTCAACCTTTTATTTCACATATTAAAAAAACCAATGTCAAGCCGGGAGTGATGGCGCACGTCTGTAATCCCAGCACTCGGGAGGCTGAGGTAGGAGGATTGGTGCAAGTTTGAGACCAGCCTGGGCTACAAAAGTGAACTGCATAGCGAGACCCTGTCTCAAAAAGACCAAAAAAAAAAAACCAATGTCAGCAAAGAACTTATGATTGAGGAAACGGCAAGAGGATATACTTATGATTATCCGTAAAAGATATTAAAACACCCAAGTATACCAAGTAGATAATGTAAAGGAAGTAAGCCTGTGCCAACTCTGAAAGATGCCAATATAACTGGTATTAAGATGACTGGAAATCTATTTAAAAAGTCAGTAAGAACACCACTTAGAGTCAGCTTTTTTTGCTTTGTTTTTATTTTATTTATTTATTTATTTTTTGCTTTGTTTTTAGAAAAGAGTATATAAGATGGAAAAACAAGAGAGCTTTGGTGCTTTTTATATCTTGTAATTGACTCAAATCCTTACCTAGTCAACAGATTTCATGGAACAAGAAACTAAGTTGCCAAGTTTCTTAAGCCTTTCAGCTTTCCTCCATTTATAAAAGTACTCAAAAATTCTAATATTGGGCTTATCAAGAACATACTATAGGTTTACTAACAAAAGAATCACATAACTCTAGCAATAAAGTCTTAGAACTGGAACAAGAAAAAATTCAGTGCTGCTCAAGACATGGAAATAATTTTATTTCCTGAAGAAATAAAATTCTAGAATTTGGAAGAGCCACTATCTCTTCTAGGAACACATGTGATATTAAAAAAAGAACTTGAAACTTCAAATTACCCTCAGAATGCAAACCAAGAGCAGACCACTTCTGTGTATGACAGAGGTGGACACACGATGTGTACGGGGCTAGAAAGAAAATACTTGGGACTTTGCGAGCCATGCAGTTTCCATTGCAGTACTCTGTCATGATAGCATGAAAGCAGCCAGAGGCAACACATAAAACTTTATTTATAAAAACAGGCAACAGGCTGGGTTTGACGCACAAGATAGTTTGCTGATCCTTGGTGTATAGTAAGACTCGACAAATTTTCTTTATAAAACTCTCCTTCAACTAACATTATTAAAAAAAAAAAGAAAAACAAAACAACAATGTGATAACTCAAGAGAGAAAATATGCCACAGTACTTACTTTGTGAATATTCTTCGCCCATCTGTGGTGGATACTCTTCATCCCAGTCGACTACGTCATCATCTGTGAGTACCACTATATGGCATTCTCGTTCCCCACTCTGGGCACTAGCTACCATGAGAGGAAGGATCA
Organism: Myocastor coypus; assembly: GCA_004027025.1. Lineage (NCBI taxonomy): Eukaryota > Metazoa > Chordata > Mammalia > Rodentia > Myocastoridae > Myocastor > Myocastor coypus. The sequence continues at coordinate 2,842 of PVJA010002735.1, read as the reverse complement.
TTTCTTCGAGATAAAATTCAAATTGCCTACGAGCACCATCATTGGACAACTCATGCATCAGGGCACCTGAAATGAAACCCATAAAAATATATTGATTTTGTAGGACAGCTGATAAGCAAAAGAAAAGCAGACCTAAGGCACACCCCCAATCCCAGATTAGTGGTCACCTATTTGGAAAGTTACACCTGCTATACTGGTACCACTGTCACCAAAACTGTCAGAGAAAAGCCTGCTAACAGTAGAGAATAACCGCATTCAGTGAGTGACAAATCAGGTAACAAGTAAGAGAACCATAAGGAGAAGACCTAAAAAAAGTTAAACCTAAAGGAAACATCTTCAAAGATAGGGATGCCAGAATTTCTAGCTGGGCTGGCCAGATAGCTCAGAGACTAAGCATGTGCTTAGGGAAGCACAGGGACCAAGGTTCAATTCCCAGCACCACATGCCACTCTGGGTGTGCTGAGCTGGCCACTGATAATCCCAGCACTAGGAAAGCCAAAAATATGAGGATCACTTACAAGTCTGAGCTGCATAGTGAGGCCCTGAACCAAAACACATTAAAAAAAAAAAAAAAAAAAAAATCAATCAATCAAAATCCTCTAGCCAACTTTTCTGTTTCTAATCATGAACTATTATTGATATAACATTTGATGCCTTTCTATGAGTAATACGAAAGACCCTTCCTCTATATCATTGTTCTTAGTTTGTCACATCAGTCTTATTTTTTTATATTGGTCTTACATTTTTTTCACTATGGAAGTTACATATCATTACAACAAAGTAGAAAACATATGAATTCATTTCTAATTGTAACATTAAAGAACAACAAATCATTGGGTACTGGGAGCTAAAATTACTGAGGTGAACAACTGAACATTGTGTTTTACTTTCTTCATGTTGTAAACTGTGCATTTGTTTTTATATTTTTGTGTTTTTGGTGCTTTTTTAAAAATGTATTTAGTACAAGGTCCATGGGATCTCACTACACAGAATGGACTCCTAGTGATCCTCCTGTTTTCAGCCTCGCAAGTGCTGGGATTATAGGTACACACAGCTTATAGTGCCTGGCATCAAACCCTGGTCCCTGCAGCGGCCTAAGCAGGTGCTTTAATCTCCTGAGCTATCTGGCCAGCCCTATTTTTGTGTTTTATAGCTGTAATTTTGATAAATAATTTTACATCTCCACCCTCTCTGAAAAAAAAAAAAAAAAAAAAAAAAAACCCTCTAGCCAATTTACCCATTAAAAAAATTTTAAAAATTATTGGGTAGGCAAGATAGCTCAGCAGTCTAAAGCACCCATGTAGGCAAGCTTAGGCAACCACAGAGACCGCAGTTCCATCCCTGGCACCTCAGGGAAGGGTGAACCAGCCACAAAATAAATAAAGTTAAAAAAATTATTTACAAGTGGTTCATGATCCACTAAGAACACATGTTCATCAACTGAAAGACTATCAGAAACAGGATTTTATGAAGTGTTACCCCAAAATTCATGTATTGGTAGCTTAATTCCCAATGCAGCACTACTCAGAGATGAGGCTTAGAGAGGTGACAGTCACTGAAGCTACTGACCTCAGAAGCAGACGAATGCAATAATGAATTCATAGCTGAATGGGACATTAGACGGTGGGCCAGCTAGAGAGAGAAGGTGCCTGGGGGCATGCCTCTGCAGGACAGCTCTTGCCCTCAGCTCTCCCCTTTCTCAGTTCTATCTGCTTTCTGACTGCTGCCCTCAAATAAGCTAACCTCCTCTGCCTTACGCTGCTATGCTTCTGCCTCAACACAAGCATAAAACCAAGAGCCAGCTGACCAGGAACTAGAACTGTGAAACTCTGAAGCCAAATAAGGCATTCCTCCTATAAACTGTTTATGTCAACAATTCTGTCACATCAACAAACAACTGACCAATATAATGGTTAAATTCAAATATATGAAGCCAGTAACTTTCTCACACAAGTAGCAGTAAGAAAATTTAAATGCAGTCTACACACAATAACAAAAGTGCAAAAGATCAAAATAAATACAAGAGCAAAAATGACAAAACTCTATACAGACAAAAAGCATGAATAACTGGCAAGCCAGCATTTCAAGCAAGAATTAGTATAGCAAATATGCTAATTCTCAAAAATTCAAAGAATACCAAAAATAACCCCTCAAATTGTTCAAATTTTAAGCCTGAGAATTACTATATATACACAGAGGAAATGACTGATGACACTGGAGGGACAAATATAATCCGGCCCTACAAAGCTCGAGACCACACAGGGCCAACGACACTACATCATGAGTTCAAGCCCAGCCTGAACTGTATGCAGCAGGACTGAAACACCACCACCAACAAAAAGAAGTCCAAAGGAGAAATGTGATTATTTACTAACCCAGCAAGGAAGTCTAGTAAGTCCTTACTAGACATCAGGCACTACAGATGCACAAGGGTAACAGTGAAAGTAACGAAGGGGCAAACTGCATTCAGTGACTCAGTAAACTCCTCTCTGATCTCAAATTTGGACAGGGTTGGTTGTGTGGGTCAATTAAGCCTTGATGATCAAGGCCTTGGATTGGATCCTGAGCACCAAAAAACTAAAACAAAAACTTGAATCTAACTTCAGTTTTTTGGTTTTTGGTTGAAGTCTCATATCTCTGTGAGTGGCTATGTTATTGAGACCTTAAATTACTTCTATCCTGCTTTCACCTAGGCTTTTATTTATTTATTTATTTTCAGCATTTTTTAGGGAGGTTCTACAAGGTGTTCAGGGTCTACTGCTAGATTGGACTCCTAGTGATCCACCTGTTTCCAGCCTCCCAAGAGCTGCGCTTACAGGGGAGCGCCACCATGCCTAGTCTT